>CM040430.1:42021180-42141591 GCA_022702705.1 Papilionanthe hookeriana x Papilionanthe teres | reverse complement strand
TTTCGACCAAAAAGTCAACTTTGGTCAAAATGGTCAATTCTTGACCCAATAACATACCCATTGATCTAATAGGACAACCTTTGACCAAAAAAGTTAATTTTGGTCAATATAGTCGATGTTTGACCTAATGACCAATTATTAACCCAATAACAATCTCTGACCAAATGTCAGCTTTGGGGATAATGGTCAATCCTTGACCCAATGATCAACCCATTGACCCAATGATCACCCATTGACCCAATGATCAACCCATGGACCCAATGATCAACCCATTGACCCAATAGATCAACTTTTGACCAAAAAGTCAACTTTGGTGAAAACGGTAAATCCTTGACCCAATGACCCAAAAGATCAACTTTTGACCAAAAAGTCTATTTTGGTCAAAAAAAGTTAATTTTTGACCTAATGACGAATTATTAACCCAACAAGTCAACCTCTGACCAAAAAGTCAACTTTGGTCAAAATGGTCAAATACTGAATAGGTCAATTTTTAACAAAAAAGTTAATTTTGGTTAAAATAGTCAATCTTTGACCTAATGACCACCCAATGACCTAATAGGTCAACTTTCAACCCTAAAGTCAACTTTTGTCAAAATGGTCAATTCTTGACCCAATGACAAACCCATTGACTCAATAGGACAACTTCTGACCAAAATATGCAATCTTGGTCAAAATAGTCAATTTTTAACCAAATGACCAATTATTGACCCAATAAGTCAATAACTGACCAAAAAGTCAACTTTGGTCAAGATTTTCAATCCTTGACTAAATGACCACCCCATTGACCCAATAGGTCAACTTTCGACCAAAAAGTCAACTTTGGTCAAAATTGTCAATTACTGACCCAATGACCAACCCATTGACCCAACATGTTAATTTTTGACCAGAAAGTCAACTTTCATCAAAATGGTCAGTTCTTGACCCAATCACCAACTCATTGACCTAATAAGACAACTTTTGACCAAAACATTAATTTTGGACCTAACGACCAATTATTGAGCCAATAAGTCAATCTCTGACTAAAAAGTCAATATTAGTCATAATGGTCAATCATTGACCCAATGACTAACCCACTTACACAATAGGTTAACTTTTGACCAAAAGTCAACTTTGGTCAAAATGGTAAATCCTTGACCCATTGACTAACCCTTTGACCCAATAAATCAACTTTTGACCAAAAAGTTAATTTTTGTCAAAATTTTTAATTTTTGACCTAATGAACAATTATTGACCCAATTAGTCAATCTCAGACCAAAAAGTCAACTTTGCTCAAAATAGTCAATCCTTCACCCAATGGCCAGCCCATTGATCCAATAGGTTAACTTTTGACCAAAAAGTCAACTTTTGTCAAAATGGTAAATCCTTGACCCAAGGACTAATCTTCTGACCCGAAAGATCAACTTTTGCCAAAAAGTCTATTTTGGTAAAAAAAGTCAATTTTTGATCTAATCACGAATTATTAACCAAATAAGTCAACATCTGACCAAAAAGTCAACTTTGGTCAAAATGGTCAAACATTGACCGAATGACCGACCCATTAACTCAATGTGTCAACTTTTGACAAAAAAGTCAATTTTGGTCAAAATAGTCAATTCTAGACATAATAATCACCCCATTGACCGAATAGGTCAACTTAGGTCAAAATGTTCAATTTCTGACCCAATGACCAACGCATTGACCCAATAGGTCAACCTCTGACCAAAAATTTAACTTTTCTCAATATGGTCAAATCTTGACCCAATGATAAACCCACTGACCCAACACGATAACTTTTGACTAAAAAATTCAATCTTCGTCAAAAAAGTCACTTTTTTTACCAAATGACCAATTATTAACCCAATAAGTCAATAACTGACTAAAAGTCAACTTTGGTCAAAATGGTCAATCCTTGACCCAATGAACACCACATTGAACCAATAGGTCAACTTTTGACCAAAAAGTCAACTTTAGTCAAAATGGTCAATTACTGACCCAATGACCAACCCATTGACCCAACAGGTCAACTTTTGACCAAAAAGTCAACTGTGGTGACTTTTTGATCAAAATGGTCAATCCTTGACCAAATGAACAACCCATTGACCCGATTGGTCAACTTTTGATCAAAAAGTCAATTTTGGTCCAAATAGTGAATTTTTGACCTAATAACCACCCCATTGATCCAATAGTTCAACTTTTGACGGAAAAGCCAACTTTGGTCAAAATGGTCAATTACTGACCCAATGACCAACCCATTGACCCAGTTGGTCAAACTCCGACCAAAAAGTCAACTTTGGTCAAAATGGTCAATCCTTGACCCAATAAACAACTCATTGACCCAATAAATTAACTTTTGACTAAAAAGTCAACTTTGGTCAAAATGGTCAATCCTTGACCCAATAAACAACTCATTGACCCAATAGGTTCACTTATAAGTTAATCGTGGTGACTTTTCGGTCAAAATGGTCAATGGTTAACCGAATGACCAAGCCATTGACTGAATACGTCAATTTCTGACCCAATGACCACCCCATTGACCCAATGGGTAAACTTTTGACCAACAATTTAATTTTGGTCAAAATAGTAAATTTTTTATTTAATGTAGAATTATTAAACAAATAAGTCAATCCGTGAGCAAAAAGTCAACTTTGGTCAAAATGGTAAATCCTTGACCTAATGACCAACCCATTGACCCAATAGTTTAACTTTTGACCAAAAAGTCAACTTTAGTCAAAATAGTCAATTCGTGACCCAATGAACAACCAATTGACCTAATAAGTCAAATTTTGAATAGAAAGTTAATTTTGGTCAAAATATTTAATTTTTGACCTAATGACACCCTGTTGACCTAATAGGACAACTTTTGACCAAAAAGTCAACTTTGGTCAAAATGGTCAATCCTTGAGCAATTGACCAACCCAACGACCCAATAGGTCAACTTTTGACCAAAAAGTTATTTTTGGTCGAAATAGTTAATTTATGACCTAATGACTACACCATTAACCGAATAAAGTCAACTTTGGACCAAAATGTGAACTTTAGTCAAAATGGTCATTCCTTAACCCAATGACCAACCCATTGACCCAATAGGTCAACTTTTGATCGAAAAGTCAATTTTGGTGAATATAGTCAATTGTTGACATAATGACCACCCCATCCACCCAATATGTTAACTTTGGTTAAAATGGTTAATTTCTGACCCAATGACCAACCCATTGACCACAATAGGTCAGCTTTTGACCAATAAGTCAAATGTGGTGACTATTTAGACAAAATGGTCAATCTTTCATCGAATAACCAAGCCATTGACCAAATACGTCATTTTTTGACCAAAAAGTCAATTTTGGTCAAATTAGTCAATTTTTCACCTAATGACTACCCCTTTGACCCAATAGGTTAACTTTGACCAAAAAATCAACTTTGGTCAAAATGGTCAATTCTCGACTTAATGAACACCCCATCGACCAAATTGGTAAACTTTTTGACCAAAAATTTATTTTTGGTTAAAAAAGTCAATTTTTGATTTAATGTACAATTAATAACCCAATAAGTCAATCTCTGATCAAAAAATCAACTTTGGTCAAAATGGACAATCCTCACCCAATGAACAAACCATTGACCCAATAGGTCAACTTTTGACCAAAAGTCAACTTTAGTCAAAATGGCCAATCCTTTACCCAATAAACAACCCATTGACCCAATTGATAAACTTTTGAACAAAAAGTAAATTTTGGTCAAAATAGTCAAATTTTGACCTAATGACCACCACGTTGACCCAATAGCTCAACTTTCGACCAACAAATCAACTTTGGTCAAAATGTTCAATTACTGACCGAATGACCAACCCATTGACCCAATAGGTCAACTTTTGACCAAAAAGTCAACTTTAGTCAAAAAGATCAATTCTTGACCCAATGACTAACTCATTGACCCAAAAAGACAACTTTTGACTAAAAAAATCAATTTTGGTCAAAATAGTCGATTTTAGTCCAAAAAATAATCTCTGACCAAAAAGTCAACTTTGGTCATAGTGGTCAATCCTTGACCCAATAACTAACCCATTGACCCAAGAGGTCAACTTTTGACCAAAAAGACAACTTTGGTCAAAATGGTAAATCCTTGAACCAATGATCAACCTATTACCCAATAAATCAACTTTTGACAAAAAAGTCAATTTGGTAAAAAAAAGTCAATTTTTGACCTAATGACCAATTATTGACCCAATAAGTTTATCTCTGACTAAAAAGTAAACTTTGGTCCAAATGATCAATCCTTGACCTAATGACCAATCCATTGACCCAATAGGTCAACTTTTGACCAAAAAGTCAATTTTAGTCAAAATAGTCAATTTTTGACATAGTTACCACACTATTGACCTAAATGGTCAACTTTGGTCAAAATGGTCAACAATTGACCCAAGACCAACCCATTGACCCAATAGGTCAACTTTTGACCAAAAAGTCAACCGTGGTGACTTTTTGGTCAAAATGATCAAACCTTGACCCAATGAACAAACCATTGACCCAGTAAGGCAACTTTTGACCAAAAAGTCAATTTTGGTCCAAAAAGTTAATTTTTGACCTAGTAATCACCTAATTGACCTAATAGTTCAACCTATGACGAAAAAATCAACTTTAGTTGAAATGGTCAATTACTGTCCTAATGACTAACCCATTAACCTAGTAGGTCAATCTCTAGCTAAAAAGTCAACTTTGGTCAAAATGGTCAATCCTTGACCTAATAAACAACTCATTGACCTAATAGGTCAACTTTTGGCCAAAAAGTCAATTTTGCTCAATATAGTAAATCCTTGAATCAATGAACAACCCACTAACTAATGGATCAAATTTTGACTAAAAAATCAATTTTGGTCAAAAAAAGTCAATTTTTGACCTAATGACTAATTATTGACCCAATAAGTCAATCTCTGACCAAAAAGTCAACTTTGGTCCAAATGATCAATCCTTGACCCAATGACCAACCCATTGACCCAATAGGTTAACTTTTGACTAAAAAGTCAATTTTGGTCAAAATAGTCAATTTTTGACATAGTTACCACACCATCGACCTAATAGGTCAACTTTGGTCAAAATGGTCAATCATCGAATCCAATGACTAACCCATTAACCCAATAGATCAACTTTCGACTAAAAAGTCAATCGTGGTGACTTTTTGTTCAAATTGGTCAATCCTTGACCCAATGAACAACTCATTGACCCAATAACATAACTTTTGACCAAAAAGTCAATTTTGGTCCAAATGTTCAATTTTTGACCTAATAACTACCCCATTTACCTAATTGCTCAAATTTTGACGAAAAAGTCAACTTTAGTCGACCGGTCAATTTTCGATCTAATGACCAACCCATCGACTCAGTAGGTCAATCACCGGCCAAAAAGTCAATTTGGTAAAAATGGTCAATCCTCGCCCAATAAACAACTCATCGACCCAATAGTCTTCTTTTACCCAAAAGTCAACTTTGGTCAAAATGGTCAATTCTTAACCAAATGAACAACTCAATGACCCAAAAGGACAACTTTCGACCAAAAGTCAATTTTGGTCAAAATAGTTAATTTTTGACCTAACGACCAATTTTTTACCCATTAAATCAATCTTTGACCAAAAAGTCAACTTTGGTCAAAATGGTCAATCTTTGACCCAATGACGAACTCATTGAACCAATAGGTCAACCTTTAACTACAAAGTCAATTTTGGTCAAAATAGTCTATTTTTGACCTAATGACCACCCCATTAACCTAATAAGTCAACTTTGGACCAAAATGTCAACTTTGGTCAAAATGGTCCATCCTTGGCCCAATGACCAACCCATTGACCTAATAGGTTAACTTTTGACCGAAAAGTCAATTTTGGTCAAAATAAGTAAATTTTCGACATAATGACCACCCCATCCACCCAATATGTCAACTTTGTTTAAAATGACCAATTTTTTACCCAACGACCAAGCCATCGACCCAATATGTCCACTTTTAACCTATAAGTCAATTATGATGACTTTTTGGTCAAAATGGTCAATCTTGACTGAATGACTAAGCCCTCGACTCAATACGTCAATTTCTCGACCCAATGACCACCCCATTCACTCAATGGTAACTTCGACCAAAAATTCTATTTTGGTCAAAATAAGTAATTTTTCGATTTAATGTACAATTATCGACCCAACAAGTCAAGCTCGACCAAAAAGTTAACTTTGGTCAAAATGGTAAATTCTCGACCTAATGACTAACCCATCGACTCAATAGTTCAAATTTTGACCAAAAAGTCAACTTTGGTCAAAATGGTCAATCCTCGAACCAACGAACAACCCATCGACCCAATTAGTCAACTTATAACCAAAAGTCAACTTTAGTCAAAATGGCCAATCATCGACCCAATGAACAACCCATCGACTCGAACAGTCAACTTTCGAACAAAAAGTAAATTTTGGTTAAAATAGATAATTTTCGACCTAATGACCACCCCATCGACCCAATATGTCAACTTTCGACCAAAACGTCAACTACGATCAAAATGCTCAATCATCGACCTAATGACCAACCCATCGACTCAATCAGTCAACTTTCGACACAAAAGTCAACTTTGATCAAAATGGTCAATCTCGATTCATTGACCAACTCATCGACCCATTAGGATAGCTTTTGACCAAAAAGTAAATTTTGGTCAAAATAGTCAATTTTTGACTTAATGACCGATTATTGACGCAATAAGTCAATCTCTCACCAAAAAATCAACTTAATTCATAATGGTTAATCCTTGACCAAATCACCAACCCATTGCCCCAATAGGTGAACTTTTAACCAAAAAGTCAACTATGGTCAAAATGGTAAATCCTCTACCAATGACCAATGCACTGACCCAATAAATCAACTTTTGAACAAAAAGTCACTTTTGGTTAAAAAAGTCCGACTAAATGACTAATTATCGACACCAACTAGTGAATCTCTCGACCAAAAAGTCCACTTTGGTCCAAATGGTCAATCCTCGACCAACCCATCAATACGAACTTTAACCTATTCGAATCAAATTAACCCATATCAAGTCAACTCTTCTGACCAAAAAGTCAAGCTTTGGTTAAAATGGTCAATCCTCGATCCAAGCTAACCGTCGACCACAGCACGTCAACTTTGTCAATGCCAATGATAAGGGTCAATTTTTGACAAAAAAGTTAACTTTAATCAAAAAATGTCATTTCTTAACCCAATGACTAACTCATCGACCAAATAGATAACGTTTTAACCAAAAAGTCAACTTTAGTCAAAATGGTTAATCCTTAACCCAATGACCAACCCATCGACCTAACAGATCAACTATCGACCAAAAATTCAAGTTTGGTCGAACTAGCCAATTTTTTACCTAATTGCTAGTTATTGACCCAATATGTCAATCTCTGACTAAAAAGTCAACTTTGGTCAAAATGATCAACCTCGACCTAATGACCAACCCATTAACCAAATAGATCAACATCGACCAAAACGTTAACTATCGTCGAAATGGTCAATCCTTCGACCCAATAAACAAACCATTGACACAATAGGTCAACTTTTGACCAAAAAGTCAATTTTGGTCTAAATATTCAATTTTCGACCTATTTGCCACCCCTAATAAGTCAACTTTCGACCAAATAGTCAACTTGGATCAACATGGTCAATTACTAACTCAATGACCAACCCATCGACACAATAGTCAACTTTCGACCAAAAAGTCAACATTGGTCAAAATAGACAATTTTCGACCTAAAGACCAATTATCGACCCAATAAGTCACTCTTCGACCAAAAGTAAACTTTGGTCAAAATAGTCGCTCGACTCCAATGACCAACCCATTGAACCTAATAGGCAACTTTCGATTAAAAACTCAACTTTGATCAAAATGGCCAATTCAACAAATGGCCACCTCATCGACCAAAAAGCCAATTTTGGTCAAAATAGTCAATTGTCGACCTAATGACCACCCCATTGTCCTAATAGGCAACTTTTGATTAAAACTCAACTTTGGTCAAAATAGTCAATTTTTAACATAATGACCAATTATTGACCCAATAAGTCAATCACTGACCAAATAGTAAGCTTTGGTCCAAACGGACAATCCTTGACCCAATGAACAAACCATTGACCCAATAGGTCAACTTTTGAACAAAAAGTCCATTTTGGTCAAAATATTCAATTTTTTTCCTAATGTCCACCCCATAGACCCTATATGTCAACTTTTGACCAAAAAGTCAACTTTAGTCAAAATGGTCAATTACTTACCCAATGACCAATCCATTGACCCAATAGGTCAACTTTTAACAAAAAAGTCAACTTTGGTCAAATTGGTCAATTCTTAATCAAATGACCAACTCATTGACCCAATATGACAACTTTTGACTAAAAAGTAAATTTTAGTCAAAATAGTCTATTTTTGACCTAATGACCAATTATCGATTTAATAAGTCAATCTCTAACCAAAAAGTCAATTTTCGTCATAATTGGTGAATCGATCCAATCACCAACCCTTGATCTAAAAGGTCAACTTTTGACCAAAAAGTCAACTTTGGTCAAAATGGTAAATCCTTGACCCAATGACCAACACACTGACCCAATAGATCAACTTTTAAACAAAAAAGTCAATTTTGGTCAAAAAAGTCAATTTTTTACTAAATGACCAATTATTTACCCAACTAGTTAATCTCTAACCAAAAGGTCCACTTTGGTCCAAATGCTCAATCGTTGACCCAATGACCAACCCATGGACCAAATAGGTCAACTTTTAAACAAAAAGTTAATTTTGGTCAAAATAGTCAATTTTTGACATAAAGACCAGATCATTTACCCAATAGGTTAAATTTGGTTAAAATGATCAATTTCTAACCCAATGATGAACACATTCACCCAATAGGTCAACTTTTGACCAAAAAGTCAACTGTGGTGACTTTTTGGTCAAAATGGTCAATCCTTGACCCAAGGACTAACCCATTGACCCAATAGGTAAATCCTGGACCCAAAGTCAATTTTCGTCAAAATAATCAATTTTCATCAAAATGATCAATTTTCGACCTAATGATCACCACATCGACCCAACAGTCAACTTTCGACAAAAAAATCAACTTTAGTCAAAATGGTCAATTCTCGAACCAATGACCACCCCATCAATCTCAATGGGAAACTCTCGACAAAAAATTCAATTTGGGTCAAAATAGTCAATTTTCGACATAATCACTAATCATCGACCCAATGAGTAAATCTTCGACCAAAAAGGTAACTTTAGTCAAAATTACTAATCCTCGACGCAATGACTAACCCATAAACCCATTAGGTCAACTTTAGTCAAAATGGTCAATCCTCGACCCAATGACCAACTCATCGACCCAATAAGTTAATTCTCGACCAAAAATCAATTTTGGTCAAAATAGTCAATTTTTTACCTAATGACCAATTGTCGACCCAATAACTCAATCTCGTACCAAAAGTCAACTTTGGTCAAAATAATCAATCCTAGACCCAATGACCAACCCATCGACCCAATAAAGTAACTTCGACCAAAAAATTAAATTTGGTTAAAATGGTCAATCCTTGACCCAATTAACAACTCATTAACCAAATTGGTCAACTTTTGAGTAAGAAGTCAATTTTGCTCAAAAAAGTCAATTTTTGACCTAATGACCAATTATTGACCCAATAAGTCAATATCCGACCAAAAAGTCAACTTTGGTCAATGTGATCAATCCTCGACCCAATGACTGTACCCATCGAGCCAATATGTAAACTTTTGACCAATAAGTCAATTTTGGTCAAAATGGTCAATTTTTTACATAATGATCACCCTATCAACCTAATAGTCAAGTTTTGTTAAAATGGTCAATTTCTGACCGAACGACCAACCCATTGACCCTATAGGTCAACATTTGACCAAAAAGTCAATTTTAGTCAAAATGATCAATTTTTACCTGATGACTACCTCATTGACCAAATAGGTTAACTTTGGTAAAAAAGGTCAATTTATGACCCAAAGACCTACCCACTGACTCAATAGGACAACTTTTAACCAAAAAGTTAACTTTGGTAAAAATGATCAACCCATGACCCATGACCAATTGTTGACCTAATAACTCAATCTCGGACAAAAAAAGTCAACTCTGGTCAAAATGATCATTCCTTGACCCAATGACCAACACATTGACCCAATAGGTCAACTTTTGAACAAAAATCCAATTTTTGTCAAAATAGTCAAATTTGACCTAACGACCAACCCATTGACACAAATGGTCAACTATTGATCTAAAAGTCAAATTTAGTTAAAATGGTCAATCCTTGACCCAATAAACAACTCATTGACCCAATAAATTAACTTTTGATTAAAAAGTCAACTTTGGTCAAAATGGTCAATCCTTGACCCAATAAACAACTCATTGACCCAATAGGTTCACTTATAAGTCAACTGTGGTGACTTTTCGGTCAAAATGGTCAATGGTTAACCGAATGACCAAGCCATTGACTGAATAAGTCAATTTCTGACCCAATGACCACCCCATTGACCCAATGGGTAAACTTCTGACCAACAATTTAATTTTGGTCAAAAAAGTAAATTTTTTATTTAATGTAGAATTATTAAACAAATAAGTCAATCCGTGAGCAAAAAGTCAACTTTGGTCAAAATGGTAAATCCTTGACCTAATGACCAACCCATTGACCCAATAGTTTAACTTTTGACCAAAAAGTCAACTTTAGTCAAAATAGTCAATTCGTGACCCAATGAACAACCAATTGACGTAATAAGTCAAATTTCTGAATAGAAAGTTAATTTTTGGTCAAAATATTTAATTTTCGACCTAATGACACCTCTGTCGACCTAATCAGACAACTTTTGACCAAAAAGTCAACTTTGGTCAAAATGGTCAATCCTTGAGCAATTGACCAACCCAACGACCCAATAGGTCAACTTTTGACCAAAAAGTTATTTTTGGTCGAAATAGTTAATTTATGACCTAATGACCACACCATTAACCGAATAGGTCAACTTTGGACCAAAATGTGAACTTTAGTCAAAATGGTCATTCCTTAACCCAATGACCAACCCATTGACCCAATAGGTCAACTTTTGATCGAAAAGTCAATTTTGGTGAATATAGTCAATTGTTGACACAATGACCACCCCATCCACCCAATATGTTAACTTTGGTTAAAATGGTTAATCTCGACCCAATGACCAACCCATCGACCACAATAGGTCAGCTTTTGACCAATAAGTCAAATGTGGTGACTATTTGGTCAAAAGGGTCAATCCTTCATCGAATAACCAAGCCATTGACCAAATACGTCAATTTTTTACCAAAAAGTCAATTTTGGTCAAATTAGTCAATTTTTCACCTAATGACTACCCCTTTGACCCAATAGGTTAACTTTGACCAAAAAATCAACTTTGGTCAAAATGGTCAATTTCTGACTTAATGAACACCCCATTGACCAAATTGGTAAACTTTTGACCAAAAATTTATTTTTGGTTAAAATAGTCAATTTTTGATTTAATGTACAATTAATAACCCAATAAGTCAATCTCTGATTAAAAAATCAACTTTGGTCAAAATGGACAATCCTCTACCCAATGAACAACCCATTGACCCAATAGGTCAACTTTTGACCAAAAGTCAACTTTAGTCAAAATAGCCAATCCTTTACCCAATAAACAACCCATTGACCCAATTGATAAACTTTTGAACAAAAAGTAAATTTTGGTCAAAATAGACAAATTTTGACCAAATGAGCACCACGTTGACCCAATAGCTCAACTTTTGACCAAAAAGTCAACTTTGGTCAAAATGTTCAATTACTGACCGAATGACCAACCCATTGACCCAATAAGTCAACTTTTGACCAAAAAGTCAACTTTAGTCAAAAAGATCAATTCTTGACCCAATGACCAACTCATTGACCCAAAAAGACAACTTTTGACTAAAAAAATCAATTTTGGTCAAAATAGTCAATTTTAGTCCAAAAAATAATCTTCGACCAAAAGTCAACTTTGGTCATAGTGGTCAATCCTTGACCCAATAACTAACCCATTGACCCAAGAGGTCAACTTTTGACCAAAAAGACAACTTTGGTCAAAATGGTAAATCGTTGAACCAATGATCAACCTATTACCCAATAGATCAACTTTTGACAAAAAAGTCAATTTGGTAAAAAAAGTCAATTTTTGACCTAATGACCAATTATTGACCCAATAAGTTTATCTCTGACTAAAAAGTAAACTTTGGTCCAAATGATCAATCCTTGACCCAATGACCAATCCATTATCCCAATAGGTCAACTTTTGACCAAAAAATCAATTTTAGTCAAAATAGTCAATTTTTGACATAGTTACCACACTATTGACCTAAATGGTCAACTTTGGTCAAAATGGTCAACAATTGACCCAAGACCAACCCATTGACCCAATAGGTCAACTTTTGACTAAAAAGTCAACCGTGGTGACTTTTTGGTCAAAATGATCAAACCATGACCCAATGAACAAGCCATTGACCCAGAAGGCAACTTTTGACCAAAAAGTCAATTTTGGTCCAAAAAGTTAATTTTTGACCTAGTAATCACCTAATTGACCTAATAGTTCAACCTATGACGAAAAAATCAACTTTAGTTGAAATGGTCAATTACTGTCCTAATGACTAACCCATTAACCTAAGTAGGTCAATCTCTAGCTCAAAAGTCAACTTTGGTCAAAATGGTCAATCCTTGACCTAATAAACAACTCATTGACCTAATAGGTCAACTTTTGGCCAAAAAGTCAATTTTGCTCAATATAGTAAATCCTTGAATCAATGAACAACCCACTAACTAGTGGATCAAATTTTGACTAAAAAAATCAATTTTGGTAAAAAAAAAGTCAATTTTTGACCTAATGACTAATTATTGACCCAATAAGTTAAACTCTGACCAAAAAGTCAACTTTGGTCCAAATGATCAATCCTTGACCCAATGACCAACCCATTGACCCAATAGGTTAACTTTTGACTAAAAAGTCAATTTTGGTCAAAATAGTCAATTTTTGACATAGTTACCACACCATTGACCCAATAGGTCAACTTTGGTCAAAATGGTCAATCATTGACCCAATGACTAACCCATTAACCCAATAGATCAACTTTTGACCAAAAAGTCAACTGTGGTGACTTTTTGTTCAAATTGGTCAATCCTTGACCCATTGAACAACTCATTGACCCAATAACATAACTTTTGACCAAAAAGTCAATTTTGGTCCAAATGTTCAATTTTTGACCTAATAACTACCCCATTTACCTAATTGCTCAAATTTTGACGAAAAAGTCAACTTTGGTCGAATCGGTCAATTTTTGACCCAATGACCAACCCATTGACTCAGTAGGTCAATCACTGGCCAAAAAGTTAATTTGGTAAAAATGGTCAATCCTTGGCCCAATAAACAACTCATTGACCCAATAGGTCTTCTTTTTACCCAAAAGTCAACTTTGGTCAAAATGGTCAATTCTTAACCAAATGAACAACTCAATGACCCAAAAGGACAACTTTTGACCAAAAAGTCAATTTTGGTCAAAATAGTTAATTTTTGACCTAACGACCAATTTTTTACCCATTAAATCAATCTTTGACCAAAAAGTCAACTTTGGTCAAAATGGTCAATCTTTGACCCAATGAGGAACTCATTGAACCAATAGGTCAAACTTTAACTACAAAGTCAATTTTGGTCAAAATAGTCTATTTTTGACCTAATGAACACCCCATTAACCTAATAAGTCAACTTTGGACCAAAAGTCAACTTTGGACCAAAAGTCAACTTTGGTCAAAATGGTCCATCCTTGGCCCAATGACAAACCCGTTGACCCAATAGGTTAACTTTTGACCGAAAAGTCAATTTTGGTCAAAATAGTAAATTTTTGACATAATGACCACCCCATCCACCCAATATGTCAACTTTGTTTAAAATGACCAATTTTTTACCCAACGACCAAGCCATTGACCCAATATGTCCACTTTTAACCTATAGTCAATTATGATGACTTTTTGGTCAAAATGGTCAATCTTTGACTAAATGACCAAGCCCTTGACTCAATACGTCAATTTCTGACCCATTGACCACCCCATTCACTCAATGGGTAAACTTTTGACCAAAAATTCTATTTTGGTCAAAATAGTAATTTTTTGATTTAATGTACAATTATTGACCCAACAAGTCAAGCTCTGACCAAAAAGTTAACTTTGGTCAAAATGATAAATTCTTGACCCAATGACTAACCCATTGATTCAATAGTTCAAATTTTGACCAAAAAGTCAACTTTGGTCAAAATGGTCAATCCTCGAACCAACGAACAACCCATTGCCCAATTAGTCAACTTATAACCAAAAGTCAACTTTAGTCAAAATGGCCAATCATTGACCCAATGAACAACCCATTGACTCAATAGGTCAACTTTTGAACAGAAAGTAAATTTTGGTTAAAATAGATAATTTTTGACCTAATGACCACCCCATTGACCCAATATGTCAACTTTTGACCAAAACGTCAACTACGATCAAAATGCTCAATTACTGACCTAATGACCAACCCATTGACTCAATAGGTCAACTTTTGACTCAAAAGTCAACTTTGGTCAAAATGGTCAATTCTTGATTCATTGACCAACTCATTGACCCATTAGGATAGCTTTTGACTAAAAAGTAAATTTTGGTCAAAATAGTCAATTTTTGACTTAATGATCGATTATTGACGCAATAAGTTAATCTCTCACCAAAAAATCAACTTAATTCATAATGGTTAATCCTTGACCAAATCACCAACCCATTGCCCCAATAGGTGAACTTTTAACCAAAAAGTCAACTATGGTCAAAATGGTCAATCCTCTACCCAATGACCAACGCACTGACCCAATAAATCAACTTTTGAACAAAAAGTCAGTTTTGGTCAAAAAAAAGTCTGACTAAATGACTAATTATTGACACAACTAGTGAATCTCTGACCAAAAAGTCCACTTTGGTCCAAATGGTCAATCCTCGACCCAATGCTAACCCGTTGACCCAATAGGTCAACTTTTGACAAAAAAGTCAACTTTGGTGAAAATGGTCAATCTTTGTCCAGATGACAAGCCCATTGATCCAAGGGGTCAATTTTTGACAAAAAAGTTAACTTTAATCAAAAAATGTCATTTCTTAACCCAATGACTAACTCATTGACCAAATAGGATAACGTTTTAACCAAAAAGTCAACTTTAGTCAAAATGGTTAATCCTTAACCCAATGACCAACCCACTGACCCAATAGATCAACTATTGACCAAAAAATCAATTTCGGTCGAAATAGTCAATTTTTTACCTAATTGCCAATTATTGACCCAATAAGTCAATCTCTTACCAAAAAGTCAACTTTGGTTAAAATGATCAATCCTTGACCTAATGACCAACCCATTAACCAAATAGGTCAACATTGACCAAAACGTTAACTATCGTCGAAATGGTCAATCCTTGACCCAATAAACAAACCATTGACACAATAGGTCAACTTTTGACCAAAAAGTCAATTTTGGTCTAAATATTCAATTTTTGACCTATTTGGCCACCCCAATAAGTCAACTTTTGACCAAATAGTCAACTTGGATCAACATGGTCAATTACTAACTCAATGACCAACCCATTGACACAATAGGTCAACTTTTGACCAAAAAGTCAACATTGGTCAAAATAGTCAATTTTTGACCTAAAGACCAATTATTGACCCAATAAGTCACTCTCTGACCAAAAGTAAACTTTGGTCAAAATAGTCGTTCCTTGACCCAATGACCAACCCATTGAGCCAATAGGGCAACTTTTGATTAAAAACTCAACTTTGATCAAAATGGCCAATTCTTGAACAAATGGCCACCTCATTGACCAAAAAGCCAATTTTGGTCAAAATAGTCAATTGTTGACCCAATGACCACCCCATTGTCCCAATAGGGCAACTTTTGATTAAAAACTCAACTTTGGTCAAAATAGTCAATTTTCAACATAATGACCAATTATTGACCCAATAAGTCAATCACTGACCAAATAGTATGCTTTGGTCCAAACGGACAATCCTTGACCCAATGAACAAACCATTGACCCAATAGGTCAACTTTTGAACAAAAAGTCCATTTTGGTCAAAATATTCAATTTTTTTCCTAATGTCTACCCCATATACCCTATATGTCAACTTTTGACCAAAAAGTCAACTTTGGTAAAAAATGGTCAATTACTGTCCCAATGACCAATCCATTGACCCAATAGGTCAACTTTTAACAAAAAAGTCAATTTTGGTCAAATTGGTCAATTCTTAATCAAATAACCAACTCATTGGCCCAATATGACAGCTTTTGACCAAAAAGTAAATTTTAGTCAAAATAGTCTATTTTTGACCTAATGACCAATTATTGACGTAATAAGTCAATCTCTAACCAAAAAGTCAATTTTCGTCATAATGGTGAATCGACCCAATCACCAACCCCTTGACCTAAAAGGTCAACTTTTGACCAAAAAGTCAACTTTGGTCAAAATGGTAAATCCTTGACCCAATGACCAACACACTGACCCAATAGATCAACTTTTAAACAAAAAAGTCAATTTTGGTCAAAAAAGTCAATTTTTTACTAAATGACCAATTATTTACCCAACTAGTTAATCTCTGACCAAAAGGTTTACTTTGGTCCAAATGGTCAATCCTTGACCCAATGACCAACCCATGGACCAAATAGGTCAACTTTTAAACAAAAAGTTAATTTTGGTCAAAATAGTCAATTTTTGACATAAAGACCAGATCATTTACCCAATAGGTTAAATTTGGTTAAAATGATCAATTTCGACCCAATGACGAACACATTCACCTGATAGGTCGACTTTTGACCAAAAAGTCAACTGTGGTGACTTTTTGGTCAAAATGGTCAATCCTTGACCCAAGGAACAACCCATTGACCCAATAGGTAAATCCTGGACCCAAAGTCAATTTTCGTCAAAATAATCAATTTTCGACCTAATGATCATTTCGACCTAATGATCACCACATTGACCCAATAGGTCAACTTTTGACAAAAAAATCAACTTTAGTCAAAATGGTCAATTTCTGAGCCAATGACCTCCATCAATCTAATCGAGGGAAACTCTTGACAAAAAATTCAATTTGGGTCAAAATAGTCAATTTTTGACATAATCACTAATCATTGACCCAATGAGTAAATCTTTGACCAAAAAGGTAACTTTGGTCAAAATGGTCAATCCTTGACGCAATGACTAACCCATAAACCCATTAGGTCAACTTTAGTCAAAATGGTTAATCCTTGACCCAATGACCAACTCATTGACCCAATAAGTTAATTCTTGACCAAAAATCAATTTTGGTCAAAATAGTCAATTTTTTACCTAATGACCAATTGTTGACCCAATAACTCAATCTCAGACCAAAAAGTCAACTTTGGTCAAAATAGTCAATCCTAGACCCAATGACCAACCCATTGACCCAATAGGTAACCTTTTGACCAAAAAATTAAATTTGGTTAAAATGGTCAATCCTTGACCCAATTAACAACTCATTAACCCAATTGGTCAACTTTTGAGTAAAAAGTCAATTTTGCTCAAAAAAGTCAATTTTTGACCTAATGACCAATTATTGACCCAATAAGTCAATATCTGACCAAAAAGTCAACTTTGGTCAATGTGATCAATCCTTGACCCAATGACCAGCCCATTGAGCCAATATGTAAACTTTTGACCAATAAGTCAATTTTGGTCAAAATGGTCAATTTTTTACATAATGATCACCCTATTGACCCAATAGGTCAAGTTTTGTTAAAATGGTCAATTTCTAACCGAACGACCAACCCATTGACCTTATAGGTCAACATTTGACCAAAAAGTCAATTTTAGTCAAAATGGTCAATTTTTACCTGATGACTACCTCATTGACCAAATAGGTTAACTTTGGTAAAAATGGTCAATTTATGACCCAAAGACCTACCCACTGACTCAATAGGACAACTTTTAACCAAAAAGTTAACTTTGGTAAAAATGATCAACCCATGACCTATGACCAATCGTTGACCTAATAACTCAATCTCGGACAAAAAAAGTCAACTCTGGTCAAAATGATCATTCCTTGACCCAATGACCAACACATTGACCCAATAGGTCAACTTTTGAACAAAAATCCAATTTTTGTCAAAATAGTCAAATTTGACCTAACGACCAACCCATTGACACAAATGGTCAACTATTGATCTAAAAGTCAAATTTAGTTAAAATGTTCAATTTTTGACCTAATGACCAACCCATTGACCCAATAGGTCAAATTTTGACCAAAAAGTCAACTTTGGTCAAAATGGTCAATCCTTGACCCAATAGGTCAACTTCTAAAAAAAGTCAATTTTTGTCAAAATAATCAATTTTTGACCTAATGACCAATTATTAACACTATAAGTAAACCTCCAACCAAAATGGTCAATCCTTGACCCAATGACCATCCCATTGACCTAATAGTTCAACTTTTGATCAAAAAGTCAACTTTGATCGAAATGGTCAATTACTGACCCAATGAGGACCGATTGACCCAGTAGGTCAATCACAGACCAAAAAGTCAACTTTCGTCAAAATGACCAACCCATTGACCCAGCAGGTCAAGTTTTTACCAAAAAGTTAACTTTCGTCAAAATGGTCAATCCTTGACCATATGACCAACCCATTGACCCAAGAGGTCAACTTTTGTCCAAAAATTTAACTTTGGTCAAAATAGTTAATTTTTGACCTATTGACTAATTTTCGACCCAATAAGTCAATCTCTGAACAAAAAGTAAACATTGGTCAAAATGGCCAATCCTTGACCCAATGACCAACCCAATGACCCAATAGGTCAACTTTTAACCAAAAGGTCAACTTTGGTTGAAATAGTTAATCCTTGACCCTCTGAGCAACCCATTGAGCCAATATGTCAATTTTTGACAAAAAAGTCAATTTTGGTCAAAATAGTCAATTTTTGACCTAAAGACCACACCGTTAACTCAATAGGTCATCTTTTAACCAAAAAGTCAACTTTAGGCAAAATGAACAATTTCTGACACAATGACCACCCCATTGACCCAATGGGTCAACTTTTAACCAAAAATTTAATTTTGGTCAAAGTAATCAATTATAATGACAAAATGACTAATTATAGTTCGTGTCTATCTCTGACTAAAACTTCAACTTTTCTCAAAATGGTCAACCCTTGAACCAACGACTAACCTTTTGACCAAATAGGTCAACTTTTAACTAAAAAGTTAACTTTGGTCAAAATTGTCATTCCTTGATCCAATGATAACCAAAAAGCCAATTTTAGTTAAAATAATTAATTTTTGACCTAATAACCATCCCATTGACCCAAAAGGTCAACTTTGGTTAAAATGATCAATTTTTGACCTAATGACTAACCCATTGACCCAATAAGTCAACTTTTGACCAAAAAGTCAACTTTGGAAAAATGGTCAATCCTTGACCGAATGACCAACCCATTGACCCAATAGGTCAACTTTTGAACATAAAATCAATTTTAGTCAAAATAGTCAATTTTTGACTTAATAACCAATTATTGAACCAATATGTCAATCTCTGACCAAAAAGTCAACTTATGTCAAAATGGTCAAGGATTGACCCAATGACCAACCCAATGACCCAATAAGTTAACTTTTGACCAAATAGTCAACTTTGGTAAAAATAGACAATTTTTGATCTAATGACCACCCCATTGACCCAATAGGTCAACTTTGGTTAAAATGGTCAATTTCTGACTTAACAACCTATCCATTAATCCAATTGTTCAACTTTTGACCAAAAAGTTAACTTTGGTCAAAATGATCAATCTTTAACCCAATAACGAACCTATTGACCCAATAAGTCATTGTTTGACTAAAAGGTCAATTTTGGTCAATATAGTCAATTTTTGACCTATTGACCACCCCATTGACCCAATAGGTCAACCATTGATAAAAAGTCAACTATGGTCAAAATGGTCAATTTCTGACCCATTGGGTCAACTATTGAATGAAAATTCAATTTTTGTCAAAATAGTCAATTTTTGACCCAATTACCAATTATTGACCTTATAAGTCAATCACTGACCAAAAAGTCAACTTCGACAAAATGGTCGATCCTTGACCCAATGACCCATCAGGTTAATTTTTGACCAAATGACCACCCCATTTACCCAATAGGTTAACTGTTGACCTAAATGACAAGTTTGGTCAAAATGGTCAATCAATGACCCAGTGACCAACACATTGACGTAATAGAGAACTTTTGATAAATTGGCTAATTTTCATCAAAATAGTCAATTTTTTACCTAAAGACCAATTATTGACACAAAAAGTCAATCTCTTATGAAAAAGACAACTGTGGTAAAAATGGTCAATCCTGGAACTAATGACCAACATATTGACCTAATAGGTCAACTTTTGACCAAAAGTCAAATTTGGTCAAAAATGTTCAATCATTGACCAAAAGACCAACCCATTGAACTAATAAGTCAATTTTTAACAAAAAGTTAATTTTGGTTAAAATAGTCAATTTTTGACCTAATGGCCCCCCATTGACTCAAAAGGTCAACTTTTGACCAAAAAGTCAACTTTGGTCAAAATGGTCAATTTCTGACCCAATGAGCACCCTGTTGACCCAATGGGTCAATTTTGACCAAAAATTTAATTGTGGTCAAAATGGTCAATTTTTGACCTAATGACCAATTTTTCACCCAAAAAGTCAATCTCTCTCCAAAAAGTAAACTTTAGTCAAAATGGTCAATCCTTGACCCAATGACCAACCCATTGACATAATAGGTCAACTTTTCACCAAAATGTCAACTTTGGTCAAAATGGTCAATTGCTAACACAATGATCAACTCATTGACCTAATATGTTATCTTTCGACCCAATAAGTCAATTTTTGCCAAACAAGTCAATTTTTGATCTAATGAACACTTCTTGACCCAATTAGTCAATCTCTGACCAAAAAGTCAACTTTGGTCAAAATAGTCAATCCTTGACCCAATGACCAACTCATTAACCCAATAGGCCAACTTTTGACCAAAAAGTTAACTTTAGTCAAAATGGTCAATTTCTGACACAGTAACCACCTCATTTACCCAATGGGTCAAATTTTGACCAAGAATTCAATTTTGGTTAAAATAGTCAAGTTTTTACCAAATGACCAATTATTGACCCAATAAGTCAATCACTGACCAAAAAGTCAACTTTTGTCAAAATGGTCAATACTTGACCCAATGACCAACCCATTGACCTAATAGGTCAACTTTTGAACAAAAAATCAACTTTAGTCAACATGGTCAATCCTTGACCCAATGACCAACCCATTGACCCAATAGGTCAACTTTCGTCTAAAAAGTCAATTTTGGGCAAAATAGACAATTTCTGAGCTAATCACCACCCCATTGACCCAATAGGTCAACTTTTAACCAAAATATCAACTTTGGTCAAATTTGTCAATTTTTTACACAATGACTACTGCATTGACCTAATGGGTCAACTTTTGACCAAAAATTCAATTTTGGTCAAAATAATCAATTTTTGACCTAATGACCAATTATTGACCCAATAAATCAATCTCTGACCAAAAGTCAACTTTGGTCAAAATGGTTAATTCTTGACCCAAGGAACAACCCATTGATCCAATAGGTCAACTTTTGAACAAAAAGTCAACTTTGGTCAAAATGGTCTTTCCTTGACCCAATGACCAACCCATTGACCCAATAAAACAACTTTTGACCAAAAAGTCAATTTTGGTCAAAATAATTAATCTTTGACCTAATGACCAACCCATTGACCCAAAAGGTCAAGTTTTGACCCAAATGTCAACTTTGGTTAATATGGTCAATTTCTGACCCAACGACCAACCCATTGACCCAATAAGTCAACTTTTGATCAAAAAGTCAACTTTAGTCAAAATGGTCAATCCTTAACCGAATGACCAACCCATGGACCCAATAGGTCAACTTTTGAACATAAAGTCAATTTTGGTCAAAATAGTCAATTTTTAACTTAATGACCAATTATTGACCCAATAAGTCAATTTCTGACCAAAATGTCAACTTTAGTCAAAATGGTCAATCATTGACCCAATGACCAACCCATTGACCCAATAGTTCAACTTTTGACCAAAAAGTTAACTTTGGTCAAAATGGTAAATCCTTAACCCATTGTCCAACCCACTGATCCAATTGGTCAACTTTGGTTAAAATGGTCAACTTCTGACCAAACAACCTATCCATTGACTCAATTGGTCAACTTTTAACCAAAAGTTAACTTTTGTTAAAATGATCAATCCTTAACCAAATGATCAACCCATTGATCCAATTGGTCAACATTTAACCAAAAATTTAATTTTGGTCAAAATAGTCAATTTTTGATTTAATGACCAATAAATGACCGAATAAGTCAATCTCTGACCAAAAAGTCAACTTTTGTTAGAACGGTCAATCCTTGACCTAATAACCAAGCCATTGACTCAATAGGTCAACTATTGACCAAAAAGTCAACTCTAGTGAAAATGGTCATTCCTTGACCCAATGACCAACCCATTGACCCAATAGGTCAACTTTTGACCAAAAAGTCAATTTTTGTTAATATAGTCAAATTTTGTCCTAATGACCACCCCATTGACCCAATAAGTCAACTTTTAACCAAAAAGTTAATTATAGTCAAAATGGTCAATTTCTGACCCAATGACCACTCCACTGACCTAATGGGTCAACTTTTGACTGAAAA
Source organism: Papilionanthe hookeriana x Papilionanthe teres (assembly GCA_022702705.1). Lineage (NCBI taxonomy): Eukaryota > Viridiplantae > Streptophyta > Magnoliopsida > Asparagales > Orchidaceae > Papilionanthe > Papilionanthe hookeriana x Papilionanthe teres. The sequence continues at coordinate 42,118,842 of CM040430.1, read as the reverse complement.
TTCAATTTTGGTCAAAGTAGTCAATTTTTGACCTAATGACCAATTATTGACCCGATAAGTCAACCTCTGACCAAAAACTGAACATAGGTCAAAATGGTCAATCCTTGACCCAATGACCAATTCATTGACCAAATAGGTCAACATTTGACCAAAAGGTCAACATTTGACCAAAAGGTCAACTTTGGTCAAAATGGTTCATCCTTAACCTAATGAATAACCCATCGAGCCAATAGGTCAACTTTTAACCAAAAAGTCAATTATGGTCAAAATGGTCAATTTCTGACCCAATGACCACTCCACTGACACAATGGGTCAACTTTTGACAGAAAATTCAATTTTGGTCAAAATAATCAATTTTTGACCTAATGTCAATTATTGACCCAATATGTTAATCTCCGACCAAAAAGTTAACATTGGTCAAAACGGTCAATCGTTGACCCAATGACCAATCCATTGACCCAATAGGTCAACTTTTGACAAAAAAGTCAACTTTGGTCAAAATGGTTAATCCTTGACTCAATGACCCAATATGTCAACTTTTGACCAAAAAGCCAACTTTGGTCAACATGGTCAATCCTTGACTCAATGACCCAATAGGTCAACTTTTGACCGAAATGTCAATTTGGTCAAAATTGTCAATTTTTGACCAAATTACCACCTCTTTTACCCAATAGGTCAACTTTTGACCAAAAAGTCAAGTTTGGTCAAAATGGTCAATCATTGACCCGATGACCGACACATTGACCTAATAGGACAACTTTAGACTAAAAAGTCAACTTTGGTGAAAATTGTCAATAATTGACCAAATGACCAACTCATTGACCCAATCAGTCAACTTTCGACCAAAAGTCAACTTTGGTCAAAATTTTCAATTTTTGACATAATGACCAATTTTTTACCCTATAAGTCAATCTCAGTAAAAAAAAGTTAACTTTGGTCAAAATGGTCAATCATTAACCCAACGACCAACCATCGACACAGTAGGTCAAATTTTGACCAAAAAGTTAACTTTGGTCAAAATGATCAATCTTTGGCCTAATGACGAACCCATTGACCTAATATGTCAACTTTTGACGAAAAATTAAATTTTGGCCAAAATTATCCATTTTGAACCTAATGACCGATTATTGACCGAATATTGACCGAATAAGTTATTCTCTGACCAAAAAATTAACTTTAGCCAAAATTGTCAATCCTTGACCAATTGACCAACCCATTGACCCAATGAGTCAACTTTTGTCCAAAATGTCAACTTTGGTCAAAATGGTCATTCCTTGACCCAATGACCAAACCATGGATCAAATAGGTCAACTTTTGACCAAAAAGTCATTTTTGGTCAAAATAGTCAATTTTTGATATAACGACCAACCCATTGACCCATAAGTAAACTTTGGTTAAAAATGGTCAACTTTTGACCCAATGCCCAACCCATTGACCCAATAGGTCAACTTTTGACCAAAAACTCAACTTTGGTCAAATGCTCAATCCTTGACCCAACAACCAACCCATTGACCTAATAGGACAACTATTGAATAAAAGTCAATTTTGGTCAAAATAGTCAATCTTTGACCTAATGACCAATTATTGACCTAATAAGTCAATCTCTGACCAAAAAGTCAACTTTGGTCATAGTGGTCAATCCTTGACCCAATCACTAACCCATTGACCCAATAGGTCAACTTTTGACCTAAAAGTCAACGTTGGTCAAAATGGTAAATCCTTGAACTAATAACCATCCCACTGACCCAATAGATCAACTTTAGACCAAAAAGTCAATTTTGGTCAAAAAATTCAATTTTGGTCAAAAAATTCAATTTTGACCTAATGAACAATTATTGACCTAATAAGTCAATCTCTGACAAAAAAGTCAACTTTGCTCCAAATGGTCAAACCTTGACTCAGTGACCAAACCATTGACCCAATAGGCCAACTTTTGACCAAAAAATCAATTTTTGACATAGTTACCACCCCATTGACCTAATAGGTCAACTTTGGTCAAAATGGTCAATCATTGACCCATTGACCCAAAGGTTAACTTTTGACCAAAAGGTCAACTGTGCTAACTTTTTGGGTCAAAATGGTCAATCTTTGACCCAATAAACAACCCATTGACCTAATAGGTCAACTTTTAACCAAAAAGTCAATTTTGGTCCAAATAGTCAATTTTTGACCTAATAACCACCCCATTGACCTAATAGTTCAACTTTTGAAGAAAAGGTCAACATTGGTCAAAGTCGTTAATTACTGACTCAATGAACAACCCATTGACCCAAGTAGGACAATATTTGATAAAAAAGTCAACTTTGGTCAAAATGGTCAATCCTTGACCCAATAAACAACTCATTGACCCAATATGTCAACTTTTGACCAAAAAAGTTCACTTTGGTCAAAATGGTCAATCCTTGACTGAATGAACAACTCATTGACCCAAATGGTGAACTTTTGACTAAAAAGTCAATTTTGTTCAAATTAGTAAATTTTTGACCTAACGATCACTTTTTGACCCAATAAGTCAATCTTTGACTAAAAAGTCAATTTTGGTCAAACTGGTCAATCCTTGACCCAACGACCAAACCGATTGACCTAATAGGTCAACTTTTAACCAAAAAGTTAATTTTGGTTAAAATAGTCAATTTTGACCTAATAACCACCCCATTAACCGAATAGGTTAAATTTGGACCAAAATGTCAACTTTGGTCAAAATGGTCAATCCTTGACCCAATGACCAAGCCATTAACCCAATAGGTCAACTTTTGACCCAAAAGTCAATTTTGGTCGAAATAGTCAATTTTTGAAATAATGACCGCCTCATCCACCCAATATGTCAACTTTGGTTAAAATGGTCAATTTCTTACCCAATGACCAACCCATTGACCAAATAGGTCAACTTTTGACCTATACATTAACTGTGGTGACTTTTTGGTGAAAATGGACAATCCTTGACCGAATGACTAAGCCATTAGCCCAATAGGTCAACTTCTGACCCAATGACCACCCCATTGACCAATGGGAAAACTTTTAACAAAAAAATATAATTTTGTTCAAAATAGTTAATTTTTGATTTAATGTACAATTATTGACCCAAAAGTCAACTTTGGTCAAAAAGTCCTTGACCCAATCAACAACCCATTGACCCACTAGGTCAAAAGTTGATCAAAAGTCAACTTTAGTCAAAATGGCCTATCCTTGACCCAATAGGTCAACTTTTGAACAAAAACTCAATTTTGGTCAAACAAGTCAATTTTAATGACCACCCGTTGACCCAATAAGTCAACTTTTGAACAAAAGTGAATTTTAGTTAAAATGGTCAATTACTGACCCAATGACCAACCCATTAACACGATAGGTTAACTTTTGACTAAAAAGTCAACTTTGGTCAAAAAGGTCAATTCTTGACCCAATGACCAACTCATTGACTCAATAAGACAACATTTAACTAAAAAAGTCAATTTTTGTCAAAATAGTTAATTTTTGACTTAATGACTTATTATTGACCCGATAAGTCAATCTCTGATCAAAAAGTTAACTTTGGTCATAGTGGTCAATCCTTGACCCAATCACCAACCCATTGACCCAATAGGTCAACCATTGACCAAAAAGTCAACTTTGGTCAAAATTGTAAATACTTGAACCAACGACCAACTCACTGACACAATAGATCAACTTTTTACCAAATAGTCAATTTTGGTCAAAAAGTCAATTTTTGACCTAATGACCAATTTTTGACGCAATAAGTCTATCTCTAACTAAAAAGTCAACTTTGGTCCAAATGGTCAATTCTTGACCCAATGACCAACCCATTGACCCAATAGTCAACTTTTGACCAAAAAGTCAATTTTGGTTAAAATAGTCAATTTTTGACATAGTTACCACATCATTGACCAAACAGATTAAATTTTGTAAAAATGGTCAATTTCTGACCCAATCACCAACCCATTGACCCAATATGTTAACGTTTGACCAAAAAGTCAATCATGGTGACTTTTGGTTAATATGGTCAATCCTTGGCCCAATGTCGAACACATTGACTCAATAGGTCAATTTTTTATCAAAAAGTTAATTTTTGACAAAATAGTCAATTTTTAACCTAAAGACCACCTCATTGACCTAATAGGTCAGATTTTGACCAAAAAAGTCAACTTTGGTCAAAATGGTCAATTTTTGACCCAATGACCACCCCATTGACCCAATAGGTAACTTTTAACCAAAAATTCAATTTTGGTCAAAATATTCAATTTTTGACCTATTGTCCAATTATTGAGCCAATAAGTCAATCTCTGACCAAAATGTTAACTTTGGCCAAAATAGTCAATCCTTGACCTAATGACCGAGCCATTGACCCAATCAGGTCAACTTTTAACCAAAAAGTCAACTTTGCTCAAAAGAGTCAATCCTCGACCCAATGACCAACTCATTGATCCAATAAAGTTAATTCTTTACTAAAAAATCGATTTAGGTCAAAATAATCAATTTTGATTTAATGACGAATTGTCGACCAAATAAGTCAATCTCGCATCAAAAAGTCAACTTCGATTAAATGATCAATTCTCGACCCATCGACTCCAAAGAGTTAACTTTTGACCAAAAAGTCAACTTTGGTCAAAATGGTCAATCCTTGACCCAATGACTAACCCATTGACCCAATAGGTCAACTTTGAACAAAAATTAAATTTTGGTCAAAATAGTCAATTTTTGACCTAATGACTACCCCTTTGACCCAAGAGGTCAACTTTTGACCAAAGGCTAACATTTGTCATAATGTTTAATTTCTGACATAATGACCACCCCATTGACCCAATCGGTCAAGTTTTAACCTAAAATTCAAATCTGGTCAAAATAAATAATTTTTGACCTAATCACCAATTATTCACCCAATAACTCAAACTCTGACCAAAAAGTAAACATTGGTCATAATGGTCAATCCTCGACCCAATGACCAACCTATTGACTCAATAGGTCAACTTTTGACCAAAAAGTCAACTTTGGTCAAAATAATCAAACCTTGACCCAATGACTCAATTGGTCAACTTTTGACCAAAAAGTCAACTTTGGTCAAATAATCAATCCGAAACCCAATGACCAACCCATTAACCTAATAAAGTCAACTTTCGACCAAAAAGTTAAATTTGGTCAAAATGGTCAATCCTCGACCCAATGACAAACCCATCGAGCCAATAGTCAACATTCGACCTAAAAGTCGATCTTAGTCAAAATAGTCAATTTTGACTCTAATGGCCAAAAAATTTACACAGTTGGTCAACTTTTGACCAAAAAATCAACTTTGGTCAAAATGGTCAATCCTGGACCCAAATATTAACCCATTGACCCAATAGATCAACTTTCACCCAAAAATTTAATTTTTGTCAAAATAGTCAATTTTTGACATAAGGATCAATTTTCGACTCAATAAGTCAATCTCCCGACCAAAAAGTATACATCGGTCAAAATGGTCAATCGTCGCCCAATGACCAACCCATTCACCCAATAGGTCAACTTTTGACGAAGAAGTCAACTACCATCAAAATGGTTAATCCTTGACCCAATGAACAACTTTTTGAGCTAATAGGTCAACTTTTGACAAAAAAGTCAATTTTGGTCAAAATTGACAATTTTTGACCTATGACCACCCCATTAAGCCAATATGTCAACTTTTGAACAAAAAGTCAATTTTGGTCAAAAGGGTCAATTTCTGACACAATGACCACCCCATTAACCCAATCAGTCAACTTTTGACCAAAAATTCAATTTTGGTCAAAATAACAAATTTTTGACATAATCACCAATTATTGACCTAATAAGTCAATCTCTAACCAAAAAATCAACATTGGTAAAAAATGGTCAATCCTTGACCGAACGACCAACCCATTGACCCAATAGGTCAACTTTTTACCAAAAAGTCAACTTTGGTCAACATGGTCATTCCTTGACCCAATGACCAACCCATTGACCCATTAAATCAACTTTCGACCAAAAAGTGAATTTTAGTCAAAATGAGTCAATTTTTGACCTAACGACCAACCCATCGACCCAAAGGTCGACATTAAAAGTCAACTTTGGTTAAAATGGTCAATTTTCGATCCAATGATCAACCCATCGACCCAATATTTCAGTTTTTGACCAAAAAGTCAACTTTGGTCAAAATGGTAAATCCTTGACCCAACGACCAACCTAATGACCCAATAGGTTAACTTTTGAACAAAAAGTCAATTTTGGTCAAAATAATCAATTTTTGACTTAATGTCTAATTATTAAACCTATAAGTCAATGTCTAACCAAAAAGTAAACCTTGATCAAAATGCTCAATCATTTGACCCAATGACCAACCCATTGACCCAATAGGTCAACTTTTGACCAAAAAGTAAACTATGGTCAAAATCGACAATCCTTGACCAAATGAAAAACCTATTGACCCAGTAGGTCGAGTTTTGGACAAAAAAGTCAATTTTTCCAGAACAATTGACTAATAACCACCCTATTGAACCTATAGCTCAACTTTTGACGAAAAAGTCAACTTTGGTCAAAATGGTCAATTACTGACCCAATAACCAACCCATTGACCAAGTAGGACAATCTCTGACCAAATAGTCAATTTTTGACTTAATGGACAATTATTGACCCATTAAGTCAACTTTGGTCAAAATGGTCAATCCTTGAGCCAATGACCAAACCATTGACCCAATAGGTCAATTTTTAACCAAAAAGTCAAATTTGGTAAAATGGTCAATCCTTGACCTAATGACCGACCCACTAACCCGATAGGTTAATTTTTTAGCAAAGAGTCAATTTTGTTCAAAAAAGTCAATTTTTGACCTAATGACCAATTATTGACCCAATAAGTCAATCACTGACCAAAAACTCAACTTCGGTCAATATGGTCAATCTTTGACACAATGACCAACCCATTGACCTAACAGGTCAACTTTTGACCAAAAAGTCAGTTTTGGTCAAAATAGTCAATTTTTGACATAATGACCACCCCATTGACCCAATAAGTCAAATTTTGTTAAAATGGTCAATTTCAGACCCAATGGCCAAACTGTTCACCTTATAGGTCAACATTTGTCTAAAAAGTTAATTTTGGTCAAAATGGTCAATTTTTGACCTAATGACTACCTCATTGACCAAATCTGTCAACTTTGGTTAAAATGGTCAATTTCTGACCCAACGACCTACCCATTAACCCAATAGGTCAACTTTTGACCAAAAAATTAACTTTGGCAAAATGATCAACCCATTTACCCAATAGGTTAACTTTTTACCTAAAAGTCAATTTTGGTAAAAAAAAGTCAATTTTTGACCTAATGACCAACCCATTTACCGAATAGGTCAACTTTTAACCAGAAAGTAAATTTTGGCAAAATGGTCAATTATTGACCTAATGACCAACCCATTGACCCAATAAGTCAATCTCTGACCGAAAAGTCAACTTTGGTAAAAATGGTCAATCCTTGACCCAATGACCAATCCATTGACCCAATAGGTCAACTTTTAACCAAAAAGTCAACTTTGGTCAAAATGGTCAATCCTTGACCCATTGATCCAATAAGTAAAAAGTCAAATTTAGTCAAAATAGTCAATTTTTGAGCTAATGTCTGCCTCATTAACCTAATAGGTTAACTTTCATAAAAAAAGTCAACTTTGGTCAAAATGGTGAATCATTGACCTAATGACCAACCCATTGACCCAATAGGTAAACTTTTGACCAAAAGGTCAATTTTGGTCAATATAGTCAATTTTTGTCCTAATGATCACCCCATTGATCCAATAGGTCAACTTTTCAGAAAAAAGTCAATTATGCTCAAAATGGTCAATTTCTGACCTAATGACCACTCCACTGACCCAATGGGTCAAATTTTGACTAAAAATTCAATTTTTGGTCAAAGTAGTCAATTTTTGACCAATGCCCAATTATAGACCCAATAAGTAAATCTCTGACCAAAAAGTCAACATTGGTCAAAACGGCCAATCTTTGACCTAATGACCAATCCATTGACCCAATAGGTCAACTTTCGACCAAAAAGTCAACTTTGGTCAAAATGGTTAATCCTTGACCCAATGAACAACCCATAAGCCAATAGGTCAACATTTAACTAAAAAGTCAATTATGGTTAAAATGGTCAATTTCTGACCCAAAGACCACTCCACTGACCCAATGGGTCAACTTTTGACTGAAAATTCAATTTTAGTCAAAGTAATCAATTTTTGACCCGTTGACCAATTATTGACCCAATAAGTCAATCTCTCGTCAAAAGTCAACATTGGTCGAAACGAGTCAATCCTTGACCCATCGACCGATCCATCGACCTGATCAGTCGACTTTCGACAAAAAGTCGACTTTGTCAAAATGGTCAATCTTCGACCAAATGACCTACGAGTCGACTTTTGACCATAAAGTTAATTTAGGTCAAAATAGTTAATTTTTGACCAAATGACCACCACTTTTACCCAATAGGTCAACTTTTAACCAAAAAGTCAAGTTCGGTCACAATGGTCAATCATTGACCCAATGACCAACACATTGACCTAATATGAGAACTTTTAAATAAAAAATCAATTTTGGTGGAAATAATCAAATTTTGACCTACAAACTAAATGTTGACCCAATAAGTCAATCTCTTACCAAAAAGTCAACTTTGGTAAATGATCAATCCTTGACTCAATGACCAACCCATTGATCCAATAGGTCAACTTTTGACAAAAAGTCAAATTTGATCAAAATGACCAATCCTTGACCAAATGACCAACCCATTGACCTAAGAGGTCAACTTTTGACAAAAAGTCAATTTTGGTCAGAATAGTAAATTTTTTTTCTTAATGGCCGCCCCATTGACTCGATGAAGTCGACTTTTGATCGAAAGGTCGACTTTGGTCGAAATGGTCGATTCGACCCGATATTTGCCCAATTGACTCGATAAATTTAATTTCAGACTAAAAATTCAATTTTTGTCGAATTAGTAATTTTTGACCTAATGACAAATTTTAGAACCAATAAGTCGATCTTTTGTTCAAAAATAAACTTTGAATCGAACTGGTCGATTCTTGACCCAGTGATCAACCCATTAACCTAATAGGTCGACTTTTGACCCGAAAAGTCGACTTTGGTCGAAATGGTTAATCCTTGACCCCGATGAACGACCCATTGAGCCAAAGGACAACATTTGACAAAAAGTCGATTTTGGTCAAAATAGACAATTTTTGACCTAATGACCAACTCATTGACCCAATAGGTCAACTTTTGACCAAAAAGTCAACTTTGGTCAAAATGATCAATTGCTGACCTAATGACCAACCTATAAACTTAAAAGGTAAACTTCCGACCCAATAAGTTAATTTTGGTCAAAATAGTTAATTTTATGATCTAATGACCTATTATTGACCTAATAAGTCAACAACTTACCAAAAAGTTAACTTTGGACAAAATGGTCAATCCTTGACCCGATGACTAACTCATCGGCCCAATAGGTCAACTTTTGACCAAAGTCAATTTTGGTCAAAATAATTAATTTTTGACCTAATGACCAATTATTGGCCCAATAAGTCAATCTTTGACCCAAAAGTCAACTTTTGTCAACATGGTCAATCCTTGACCCAATGAACAACTCATTCACCCAATAGGTCAACTTTTGAACAAAAAGTAAACATTGGTCAAAATGGTCAATCCTTGACACATTCAACAACTCATTGACCTAATAGGTCAACTTTTAACCAAAAAGTCAACTTTGGTGACTTTTTGGTCAAAAAGGTCAATCTTGGACCCAATGACCAACCAATTGACCCAATATGTCAATTTTTAACCAGAAAGTCAATTTTGGTCAAAAAAGTCAATATTTGACTTGATGACCACCCTATTGACCCAATAGGCTAACTTTGACCAAAACGTTAACTTTGGACAAAATGGTCAAATTCTGACAAAATAACCATCCCTTTGATCCAGTGGGCCAACTTTTGACCAAAAAGTCAACTTTGGTCAAAATGGTCAATCATTGACCCAATGACCAACCCATTAACCCAATAGATCAACTTTTGACCAAAAAGTCAACTTTAGTAAAAAAGGTCAATCCTTGACCCAATGACCAACCCATTTACCTAATAGGTAAACTTTTGTCCAAAAAGTCATTTTTTGTCAAAATAGTAAATTTTTGACCTAATGGCCACCTCATTGACTCAATAAGTCAACTTTTGACAAAGAAGTCAACTTTGGTCAAAATAGTTAATTTCTGACCCAATGACCACCCCATTGACCTAATGGGCAATTTTGTCCAAAAATTCAATTTTGGTCGAAATAGTCAATTTTTTACCTAATGACCAATTTTTGACCCTATAAGTCAATCTCGGTTCGAAAACTAGAGTTTGGTCAAAATGGTCAATCCTTGACCTAAAGACTCATTTGGTAAAAATTGACTATTTCGACCAAAATTGACTTTTTCTGACCAAAATTGACTTTTTGGTCAAGAGTTAGCCTATTGGGTCAATGTGTTGGTCATTAGGTCAAAATTTGACTATTTTGACCAAAATTGACTATTTTCGACCGAATGACGAACATGATGAATCTAATGGGTTGTTCATTCGATCAGAAAGTCATCATTTTGATCAAAAGTCGAATTTTTGTCGAAATGTTGACTTAATTGGGTATTGTTGGCTGAATAAGTCGATCTCGGACCAAATAAGTCGACTTTGGTCGAAATGAGTCGATCCTCGACCCATTGACTCCGATAGAGTCAACTTTTGACCAAAAAGTCAACTTTGGTCAAAATGATCAATCTTTGACTCAATGACCAACCCATTGACCCAATAGGTCAACTTTTGAACAAAAATTCAATTTTGGTCAAAATAGTCAATTTTTGATCTAATGTCCACCCCATTTACCCAATATGTCAACTTTTAACCAAAAGTCGACTTTGGTCAAAATGTTCAATTTCTGACACAATGACCACCTAATTGACCTAATGGGTCAACTTTTGACCTAGAATTTAATTTTGGTCAAAATAAACAATTTTTGACTACGATAATGCGACCCGATAAGTCGATCTCTAACAAAAAGTAAACATTGGCATAATGGTCAATCCTGACCGATGACCGACTATTTACTAAATAGGTTGACTTTTGACGAAAAGTCGACTTTGGTTAAAATAATCGATCCTTAACCCAATGACTCGATCGGTCAACTTTGGATAAAAAAAGTCAACTTTGGTCAACATAACCAATTTGTAACCCAATGACCAGCCGATTGACCCAATTGGTCAACCGTTGACCAAAAAGTCAAATTTGGTCAAAATGAGTCAATCCTTAACCCAATGACGAACCCATTGAGCCAATATTTCAACTTTTGACCAAAAAGTCAATTTTGGTCAAAATAGTCAATATTTGACATAATGACCAACAAATTGACCCAGTAGGTCAACTTTTGACCAAAAAATCAACTTTGGTCAAAATGGTCAAATCCTTGATCCAATGATCAACCCATTGACCTAATAGGTCAACTTTTGACCAAAAATTCAATTTTGGTTAAAATAGTTAATTTTTGACATAACGACCAATTTTTGACCGAATAAGTCAATCTCTGACCAAAAAGTAAACTTTGGTCAAAATGGTCAATCGTTGACCCAAAGACCAACCATTGACCCAATAAGTCAACTTTCGACAAAAAAATTAATTTTGGTCAAAATGGTCAATCTTTGACCCAATGAACAACCCATTGAGCCAATAGGTCAACTTTTAACAAAAAAGTTAATTTTTGGCAAAATATTCAATTTTTGATCTTGGTCAAAATAGTCAATTTTTAATCCATTGACCACCTCATTAACCAAATAGGTCAACTTTTGACGAAAATTTTAACTTTCGTAAAAATGGTCAATTAATGACACAATGACCACTCCATTAACCCAATGGGTCAACATTTGACCAAAAATTCAATTTTGGTCAAAATAATCAATTTTTGACCTGATGACCAACTATTGACCCAATATGTCAATCTCTGACCAAAACAACAACATTGGTCAAAATGGATAACCATTGACCCAACGACCAACCCATTGACCCAATAGGTCAACTTTTGACCAAAAAGTCAACTTTGGTCAAAATGGTCATTCCTTGACCTAATGACCAACCCATTGACCCAATAAATCAACTTTTGACCAAAAAGTCAATTTTGGTCAAAATAGTCAATTTTTGACCTAACAACCAACCCGTTGAACCAAACGGTCAAGATTTAACCCAAAAGTCAAATTTAAATAAAACTACTAATTTTTACCCAATGACCAACCCATTGACCCAATATTTTAATTTTTTACCAAAAAGTCAACTTTGGTTAAAATGGTCAATCCTTAACCCAACGACCAACTCATTAACCCAATAGGTTAACTTTTGAACAAAAAGTCAATTTTGGTCGAAATAATCAATTTTTTACCTAATGTCCAATTATTAAACCTATAAATCAATCTCTAACCAATAAGTCAACTTTGGTCAAAATGAACAATCATTGACCCATGACCAACCCATTAACCCAATAGGTCAACTTTTGACCAAAAAGTCAACTTTGGTCAAATGGTTAGTCCTTGACCCAATGAAAAACCCATTAACCCAATAGGTCAAGTTTTGACAAAAAAGTCAATTTTTGTCCAAGAAGTCAATTTTTGACCTAATAACCACTGCATTGACCCTATAGTTCAACTTTTGACAAAAAAGTCAACTTTGGTCAAAATGGTTAATTACTGACCTAATAGCCAACCCATTGACTTAATAGAACAGTCTTTCACCAAACAGTCAATTTTTGACTTATTTGGCCAATTATTGACCTAATAAGCCAACTTTGGTCAAAATGGTCAATCCTTGAGCCAATGACGAACCCATTGAACCAATAAGTCAACTTTTGACAAAAAGTTAAATTTGGTTAAAATGGTCAATCCTTAACCCAATGTCCAACTCACTAAATCAATAGGTCAACTTTTAATCAAAAATTCAATTTTGTTCAAAAATGTCAATTTTTGACCCAATGACCAATTTTTGACCCAATAAGTCAATCTCTGACCAAAAAGTTAACTTTAGTCAATATAGTCAATCCTTGACCCAATGACCCAATAGGTTAACTTTTAACCAAAAAGTCAATTTTGGTCAAAATAGTTAATTTTTGACATAATGACCACCCCATTGACCCAATAGGTTAACTTTTGTTAAAATGGTCAATTTCTGACCCAATGACCAACCCATTGACCCTATAGGTCAACATTTGACCAACAAGTCAATTTTGGTCAAAATGGTCAATTTTGGACCTAATGACTACCTCATTGACAAAATAGGTCAACTTTGGTTAAAATGGCATTTTTTTGACCCAACGACCTACGCATTGACCTAATAAGTCAACTTTTGACCAAAACATTAACTTTAGTCAAAGTTATCAACCCATTACCCAATGACCAACCATTTACCCAATATGTTACCTTTTCACTAAAAAGTCGATTTTGGTAAAAGAAAGTCGATTTTGGTAAAAAGAAGTCAATTTTTGACCTAATGACCACCCGATTTACCCAATAGGTCGACTTTAGACCAAAAAGTCAATTTTGGTAAAAATGGTCAATTATTGACCTCAATGACCAGACCCATTGACTCCGAAAATGTCGATCTATAACGAAAAAGTAAACTTTGGTAAAAATGGTCGAAAATTGTCAATTTTGGTCAAAATAGTAAATTTTTAACCTAAAGACCAATTTTTAACTCAATAAGTCAATCTTTGGCCAAAAAAGTCAACTTTGGTCAAAATGGTTAATCCTTGATCCAATGAACACCCCATTGACCCAATAGGTCAACTTTTGACCAAAAAGTCAACTTTGGTCAAAATTGTCAATTACTGGCCCAATGACTAAGCCATTGACTCAATAGGCCAACTTTTGACCAAAAAGTCAATTTTGGTCCAAATAGTCAAGTTTTGACATAGTTACCACCCCATTGACCCAATAGGTCAACTTCAGTTAAAATGGTCAATCATTGACCCAATGACCAACCCATTGACCCAATAGGTCAACTTTTGACAAAAAAAGTCAACTGTGGTGATTTTTTGGTCAAAATGGTCAATCCTTAACCCAATGAACAACCCATTAACCCAATTGGTCAACTTTTGACCAAAATGTCAATTTTGGTCCAAATAGTCGATTTTTGATTTAATAACCACTCCATTTAGCCGATAGATTCGACTTTTCGACGAAAAAGTCAACTTCGGTCAAAATGGTTAATCATCGACCTAAATGACCAACCCATTGATCCAGAAGGTCGATCTCGACTAAAAGTCAACTTTGGTCAAAATGATCAATTCTTGACTCGATAAACGACTCATTGACCCAATAGATTAACTTTTGACCAAAAATTCAACTTTAGTTAAAATGGTCAATCTTTGACCCATTGAACAACTCATTGACCCAATTGGTCAACTTTTGACCAAAAAGTCAATTTTGGTCAAAACAGTCAATTTTTTACCTAACGACCAATTTTTGACCAAATAAGTCATTCTTTGAGCAAAAAGTCAACTTTGGTTAAAATGGTCAAACTTTTGACGAAATGACCAACCCTTTAACCTAATAGGTCAACTTTTGACCAAAAAGTCAACATTGATCAAAATGGTCAATCCTTGACCCAATGAACAACCCATTGACCCAATAGGTTAACTTTTGACCAAAAGTCAACTTTAGTCAAAATGGCCAATTCTTGACACAATGAACAACCCTTTGACCTAATAGGTCAACTTTTGAACAAAAAGTAAATTTTGGTTAAAATTGTTAATTTTTGACTTAATGACCACTACGTTGACCTAATAGTTCAAATTTTAACCAAAAAGTCAACTTGGGTCAAAATGGTCAATTAATGACCCAATGGCCAACTCATTGTCCCAATGGGTCAACTTTTGACGAAAAAGTCAACTTTGGTGAAAAAGGTTAATTCTTGACCCAATGACCAACTCATTGACCTAATAGGACAACTTTTGACTAAAAAAGTCAATTTTGGTCAGAAAAGTCAATTTTTTACCTAATGACCAATTATTGATCCAATAAGTCAATCTCTGACCAAAACGTCAACTATGGTCCAAATAATCAATCCTTGACCCAATGACCAACCCATTCACCCAATAGGTCAACATCTGACCAAAAAGTCAATTTTGGTCAAAAAGGTTAATTTTTGACATAGTTACCACCCCATTGACCCAATAGGTCAATTTTGGTCAAAATGACCAATCATTGACCTAATGGCAACCCATTGACCCATTAGGTCGACTTTTGACCAAAAAGTCAACTGAGGTGAATTTTTGGTCAAAATGGTCAATCCTTGACCCAATGAATAACCCATTGACATAAAAGGACAACTTTTGACCAAAATGTAAATTTTAGTCCAAATAGTCATTTTTGACCTAATAACCACGCCATTGACCCAATAGTTCAATTTTCGACGAAAAAGTCAACTTTGGTCAAAATGGTCAATTACTGACCCAATGACCAACCCATTGACCCAATAGGTCAATCTCTGGGCAAAAAGTCAACTTTGGTCAAAATGTTCAATCCTTGGCCCGATAAGCGACTCGTTGACCTAATAGGTAATCTTTTGACCAAAAAGTCGACTTTGGTCGGAATGGTCAATCCTTGACCCAATGAGCAACTCATAGGCGCATTAGGTCAATTTTTGACCAAAAGTCGATTTTGTTCAAAATAGTAAATTTTTTACCTAACGTGACCCAATAAGTCAATCTTTGACCAAAAAGTTAACTTTGGTCAAAATGGTCACTCCTTGACCCAATGATTAACCCATTGACCCAATAGGTCAACTTTTGACCAAAAATTTAGTTTTGGTCAAAATAGTCAATTTTTGACCTAATGACCACCCCAATGACCGAATAGGTTAACTTTGGACCAAAATGTCAACTTTGATTAAAAGGGTCAATCCTTGATCCAATGACCAACCCATTGACCCAATAGGTCAACTTTTAACCAAAAAGTTAATTTTGGTCAAAATAGTAAATTTTTGACATAATGACCACCCCATCCACACAAATTGTCAACTTTGGTTAAAATGGTCAATTTCTTACCCAATGACCAACCCATTGACTCAATAGGTTAACTTTTGACCTATACGCTAACCATGGTGACTTTTTGGTCAAAATGGTCAATCATTGACCGAATGAACAAGCCATTAACCTAATACGTCAATTTCTGACCTAATGACCACCCCATTCACCCAATGGGTAAACTTTTGTCCAAAAATTCAATTTTGGTCAAAATAGTAAATTTTTTATTTAATGTACAATTATTGACACAATAAGTTAATCTCTGACCAAAAAGTCAACTTTGGTCAAAATGGTAAATCCTTGACCCAATGACCAACCCATTGACCCAATAGTTCAACTTTTGACCAAAAAGTTAACTTTGGTCAAAAAGGTCAATCCCTGACCCAATGAACAACCTATTAACCCGATAGGTCAACCTTTAGCAAAGTCGACTTTGAGTCGAAATGCCCCGATCCTTCGGCCCGATAAACAACTCATTGACCCGATAGGTCAACTTTTAAATAGTTAGTCAATTTTTGTCAAAATAGTTAATTTTTGACCTAATGACCACACCGTTGACCCAATTGTCAACTTTTGACCAAAAAGTCAACTTTAGTCAAAATGTTCAATTTCTGACCCAATGACCAACCCATTGACTCAATAAGTCGACTTTTGACCGAAAAGTCGAATTTGGTCGAAAAAAATCAATTCTTGACCCGATGACTAACTCATTGACCCGATAAAATAACTTTTGATTAAAAAAGTTAATTTTGGTCAAATAGTCGAATTCGACCTAATGACCGATTATTGATCGAATAAGTCGATCTGCGACCGAAAAGTCGACTTTGGTCGTAGTGGTCGATCCTTGACCCGATCACTGACCACGTTGACTCGATAGGTCGAATTTTGACCGACGAAAAGTCGACATTGAGTCGAAAATGGTAAATCCTTGAACTAATGACTAACCTTGACCCGATAGAGTCGACTTTTGACCAAAATATTGATTTTGGTCGAAAAGTTAAATTTTGACTAATGACCCGATTATTGACCCAATAAGTCAATCTTTGACAAAAAAATTAACTTTGGTCCGAATTGGTCGATTCTTGACCAAAGACCGGCCCATTGACCCGATAGGTTAACTTTTGCACAAAAGTCTTTCTGAAAAAGTCGATTTTGGCGAAATAGTTAATTTTTGACATTATTGCCACCACGATTGACCGAAAGGTCAACTTTCGTTGAAATGGTCAATTTGACCGATGACCGAAGCCCATTGACCTAATATGTCAACTTTTGACAAAAAAATCAAATTTGGTCAAAATGGTCAGTTTCTTACCCAACGACCACCCCATTGACCCAATGGGTAAACTTTTGACCAAAAATTCATTTTTCGTCAAAATAGTCAATTTTTTTGACTAAATGACATATTATTGAGCCAATAAGTCAATCTCTGACCAAAAAATCAACTTTGGTCAAAATGATCAATCCTTGACCCAATGACCAAGCCATTAACCCAAGATGTCAACTTTTGAACAAAAAGTCAACTTTGGTCAAAATGGTCAATCCTTGACCCAATGACCAACTCATTGACCCAATAGGTTAATTCTTGACCAATTGTTGACCAAATAAGTCAATCTCAGACCAAAAAGTCAACTTTGGTCAAAATGGTCAAACCATGATTCAATGACCAACCCATTAACCTAGTAGGCCAAATTTTGACCAAAAAGTCAACTTTGGTCAAAATGGTCAATCCTCGACCCAATGACCAACCCATTGTTCTAATAAGTCAACTTTTTAACAAAAAATCAGTTTTGGTCAAAATAGTCAATTTTTGACCTAATGACCACCCCATTGACCCGTTAGGTCAACTTTTGACCAAAAGTCAACTTTGGTCAAAATGTTCAATTTCTGACACAATGACCACACCATTGACCCATAGGTTAATTTTTGACAAAAAGTCAAATTTGGTCAAAATGGTCAATCCTTGACCCAATAACCAACCCATTGAGCCAATAAGTCAACTTTTGACCGAAAAGTCAATTTTGGTCAAAATAGTCAATTTTTTACCATGATGACCAACAAATTGACCCAGTATGTCAACTTTTGACCAAAAAATCAACTTTGGTCAAAATGGTCAAACCTTGACCCAATGACCATCCCATTGACCCAATAGGTCAACTTTTGACAAAAAATTCAATTTTGGTCAAAATAGTCAATTTTTGACATTATGACCAATTTTTGACCCAATAAGTCAATCTTTAACCAAAAAGTAAACTTTGGTCAAAATGGTCAATCCTTGACCCAATGACCCAATAGGTAAAAAGTCAATTTTGGTCAAAGTAGTCAATTTTTGACCTAATGACCCCCGTTAACCTAATAGGTGAACTTTTGACCAAAAAGTCAACATTGGTCAAAATGGTCAATCATCGACCCAATGTCAGCCCGTTGACCTAATAGGTTAGTTTTTGATCAATATAGTCGATATTTGCTCTAAAGACCAATTATGGATCCAATAAGTCAATCTTTTTTCAAAAGGTCAACTTTGCTCAAAATGGTCAATCCTTGACTCAATGACCAACCATTGATCCAATAGTTCAACTTTTGACCAAAAAGTCAACTTTGGTTTAAATAGTCAATCCTTGACCCAAGGAACAACCCCTTGACCCAATAGGACAATCTTTGACCAAAAAGTCAATTTTTGTCAAAACAGTCAATTTTTGACCTAATGACCACCCCATTGACTCAATAAGCCACCTTTTGACCAAATTGTCAACTTTGGTCAAAATGATCAATTACTGACCCAATGACCAACCTAATGACCTAATAGGTCAACTTTTGACCAAAAAGTCAGCATTGGTCAAAATGGTCCATTCTTGACCCAATGACAAACCCATTGACCCAATAGAACAACTTTTGACCAAAAATGTCAATTTTGGTCAAAATAGTCAATTTTGGACCTAATGACCAGTTATTAACCCAATAACTCAATCTCTGACCAAAAAGCCAACTTTAGTCATTATGGTCAATCCTTGACCTAATGACCAACCCATTGACCCAATAAGTCAACTCTTGACCAAAGTCATCTTTGGTCAAAATGGTAAATCCTTGATCGAATGACCAACTCACTGATCCAAAAGATCAACTTTTGACCAAAAAGTCTATTTCGGTCAAAAAGTCAATTTTTGTCCTAAGACAAATTATTAACCAAATAAGTCAACCTATGACAAAAAAATTAACATTGGTCAAAATGGTCAAACTTTGACTGAATGACCAACCCATTAACTCGATATGTCAACTTTTGACTAAAAAGTCAATTTTGGTCAAAATAGTTAATTCTAGATATAATGATCACTCTATTGACCGAATAGGTCAACTTAGGTTAAAATGGCCAATTTCTGACCCAATGACGAACCCGTTGATCTAATAGGTCAATTTTTGACCAAAAATTCAACTTTGGTGACTTTTTGGTCAAAAAGGTCAATCTTGAACCCAGTGACCAACCCATTGACCCAATAGGTCCATTTTTGACCAAAAAGTTAATTTTAGTTAAAATAGTCAATCTTTAACCTAATGACCACCCAATCACCTAATAGGTCAACTTTTGACCAAAAGGTCAATTTTGGTCAAAATGGTCAATTCTTGACCCAATGACAAACCCATTAACCCAATAGGACAAATTCTTACTAAAAAATTCAATCTTGGGAAAAAATAATCAATTTTTTACCAAACGACTGACCTAAAAAGTCAATAACTGACCAAAAAGTCAACTTTGGTCAAAATGGTCAATCCTTAACCCAATGAACACCCCGTTGACCCATTAGGTCAACTTTTGACTAAAAGGTCAACTTTGGTTAAAATTGTGAATTCTTGACCTGATGATCAGCCATTGAACCAATAGGTCAACTTTTGACTAAAAAGTCAACTTTGGTCAAAATGGTCAGTTCTTGACCCAATGACCAACTCATTGACCTAATAGAAAAGTATTGACCAAAAAGTCAATTTTGGTCAAAATAGCCAATTTTGGTCAAAATAGACAATTTTGGTCAAAATAGACAATTTTGGTCAAAATAGCCAATTTTGGTCAAAATAGTCAATTTTGAACCTATGACCAATTATTGACCCAATAAGTCAATCTCTGACCAAAATGTCAACATTAGTCATGCTGGTCAATCATTGACCCAATGACCAACCCATTGATCCAATAGGTTAACTTTTGATCAAAAATCAACTTTGGTTAAAATGGAAAATCCTTGACCCATTGACCAACCCACTAACCCAATAGATCAACTTTTGACGGACAAGTTAATTTTTGTCAAAATAGTCAATTTTTGACTAAATGACCAATTATTGACCAAATTAGTCAATCTCAGACCAAAAAGTTAACTTTGGTCAAAATGGTCAATCCTTGACCCAATGACCATCCCATTAGTCCAATAGGTTAACTTTTGACCAAAAAGTCAACTTTGGTCAAAATGATCAATCTTTGACCCAATGACCAACTCTTTGTCCCAATAAGTTAACTTTTGACCAAAAAGGCAATTTTGGTCAGTTTAGTGAATTTTTGACCTAATGACCACCTCATTGACCTAATAGGTAAACTTTTTACCAAAAAGTCAAGTTTGGTCAAAATGGTCAACCTCTTACCCAATGACCAACCCATTCACCCAAATTGTCAGCTTTTGACCAAAAAGTCAACTTTGATCAAAATGTTCAATCCTTGACCGATGACGACCGATGACCGATAGGTTGACTTTTAAACAAAAGTCGGCTTTGGTCAAAATGGTCGACTTTGACTAGTGACCGATATAGTCGACTTTTGATCGAAAAGTCGATTTTGGTCGAAATGATCGCATTTTTACCTAATGGCACTCATTGACCTAATAGGTCGACTTTGGACCAAAAGTAACTTTGGTCGAAATGCGTTATTTGACCCAATGAGCCACCCCATTGACCAGATTGACATTTGACCAAAAGTTCAATTTTGGTTCAAATAATTAATTTTGGATCTAATGACCAATTATTAACCTAATAACTTAATTTCTGACTAAAAAATCAACTTTGGTCATGAAGGTCAATCCTTGACCCAATGTCCAACCCATTGACCCAATAGGTCAACTTTTGACTAAAAAGTCAACTTTGGTCATAATTGTAAATCCTTGACCCAATGACCATCTCACTGACCCAAAAGATCAACTCTTGACCAAAAAGTATATTTTGTCCAAAAAGTCAATTTTTGACATGATGAATTATTAACTAGATAAGTTGACCTCGACCAAAAGATCGACTTTGGTCAAAATGTTAAAACCTTGACCGAATGACAGACCCATTGACTCAATATGTCAACTTTTGACCAAAAATTTAATTTTTGTCTAAATAGTCAATTTTAGACATAATGATCACCCAATTGACCGAATAGGTCAACTTAGGTTAAAATGGTCAATTTTGAGACCCAATGACCAACACATTGACCCAATTGTTCAACTTTTAACCAAAAATTCAACTTTGGTGACTTTTCGAACAAAAAGGTCAATCTTAGACATAATGACTAACCCATTGACCCAATAGGTCAATTTTTGACTAAAAAGTTAATTTTGGTTAAAATAGTCAATCTCTGATATAATGACGCTTGATGACTCGATAGGTCGACTTTTTGACGAAAAGTCAACTTTCGTCAAAATGGTCAATTCTTGACCTAATGATAAACCCACTAACCCAATATGACAACTTTTGACCAAAAAATTCAATTTTGGTCAAAATAATAAATTTTTTACCAAATGACCAATTATTGACCCAATAAGTAAATAACAGACCAAAAAGTTAATTTTCGTCAAAATGGTCAATCCTTGACCCAATAGGTCAACTTTTGACCAAAAAGTTAACTTTGATCAAAATTGTCAATTACTGACCCAATGAGCAACACATTGACCCAATAGGTCAACTTTTGACCAAAAAGTCAATTTTGGTCAAAATAGTCAATTTTTGACATAGTTGACACCCATTGACTCGATAGATCGACTTCGGTCAAAATGGTCAATCATTAACCCAATGACCAACCTATTGACCCAATAGGTCAACTTTTGACTTTGGTCAAAATGGTCAATCCTTGACCCAATGAACAACCCATTGACCAAATAGGTCAAATTTTTACCAAAAAGTCAATTTTGGTTTAAATAGTCAATTTTTGACCTAATAACCACCCCATTGACCCAATAGTTCAATTTTTGATAAAAAGTCAACTTTGGTCAAAATGGTCAATTACTGACCCAATGGCCAACCCATTGACGCAGTATGTCAATCTCTGACCAAAAAGACAACTTTGGTCAAAATGGTCAATCCTTGACCCAATAAATAACTCATTGACCTAATCGATTAACATTTGACCAAAAATTTAACTTTTTGTCAAAATGTTCAATCCTTGAACCAATGAACAACTCATTGACCCAATAGATCAACTTTTGACCAAAAAGTCAATTTTGGTCGAAATAGTAAATTTTTTACTTAACGACAAATTTTTGACCCAGTAAGTCAATCTTTGACCAAAAAGTCAACTTTGGTCAAAATTGTCAATCCTTGACCCAATGACCAACCCATTGACCCATTAGGTCAACTTTTGACCAAAAAATCGATTTTGGTCAAAATAGTCTTTTTTGACTTAATAATGACCACCACATTGACCGAATAGGTCAACTTAGGACCAAAATGTCAACTTTGGTCTAAATGGTCAATCCTTGACCCAATGACCAACCCATTGACCCAATAAGTTAACTTTTATCTAAAAAGTAAATTTTGGTCATAATAGTAAATTTTTAACATAATGACCACCCCATCCACACAATATGTCAACTTTGGTTAAAATGATCAATTTCTTATCCAGTCAATTATGGTGACTTTTTGGTCAAAATAGTCAATCCTTGACCGAATGAACAAGCCATTGACCCAATACGTCGATTTCTGACCCAATGACCATCGCATTCACCCAATAGGTAAACTTTTGACGAAAAATTAAATTTTGGTCAAAATAGTAAATTTTTGATTTAATGTATAATTATTGACCAAATAAGTCAATCTCTGACCAAAAAGTCAACTTTGGTCAAAATGGTAAATCCTCGACCCAATGACCAACCCATTGACCCAATAGTTCAACTTTTGACCAAAAAGTCAACTTTAGACAAAATGCTCAAACCTTAACCCAATGAACAACCCATTGACCCAATAGGTCAACTTTTAACCAAAGTCAACTTTAAGAAAAATGCCCAATCCATGACCCAATGAACAAACCATTGACCCAAACAGATAGTCAATTTTTGTCGAAATAGTTAATTTTTGACCTCATGACCACACCGTTGACCCAATATATCAACTTTGACTAAAAAGTCAACTTTGGTCGAAATGCTCAATTTCTGACTCAATGACCGGTTGGTCAACTTTTGACCAAAAAGTCAACTTTTGACCAAAATTGACTCAATAGGTCAACTTTTGACCAAAAAGTCAACTTTGGTCAAAAAGGTCAATTCTTGACCCAATGACCAACTCATTGTCCCAATAGGATAACTTTTGACTAAAAAAGTCAATTTTGGTCAAATTAGTCAAATTCT
Source organism: Papilionanthe hookeriana x Papilionanthe teres (assembly GCA_022702705.1). Lineage (NCBI taxonomy): Eukaryota > Viridiplantae > Streptophyta > Magnoliopsida > Asparagales > Orchidaceae > Papilionanthe > Papilionanthe hookeriana x Papilionanthe teres. The sequence goes on along the minus strand of CM040430.1, from coordinate 42,095,229 downwards.
GACCTAATGACCAATTATTGACCCAATAAGTCAATCTCTGACCAAAAAAGTCAACTTTTGTCTTAGTGGTCAATCTTGACCCAATCACCAACCCATTGACCCAATAGGTCAACTTTTGACCAAAAAGTCAACATTGGTCAAAATGGTAAATCCTTGAACTAATGACAACCCACTGACCCAATAGATTGACTTTTGACCAAAAGGCAATTTTGGTCAAAAAAGTTAATTTTTAACCTAATGACCGATTATTGAACCGATAAGTCGATCTTTGACCAAAAAGTCGAATTTGGTCCGAAATGTTCGATCTAAAACCCGATGACTAGCACATTGACCCGATATGTTAACTTTTGACCAAAAAGTCGATTTTGGTCAAAATAGTCGATTTTTGACATTGTTACCCACCCCATTGTCCGAAAAGGTCAACTTTGATTAAAATGGTCAATTTCTGACCCAATGACCAACTCATTGACCTAATATGTCAACTTTTGACCAAAAAATCAAATTTGGTCAAAATAGTTAGTTTCTGACCTAATGACCACCCCATTGACCCAATGGGTAAACTTTTGACCAAAAATTCAATTTTGGTCAAACTAATAATTTCTTTGACCAAATGACATATTATTGAGCCAATAAGTCAATCTCTGACCAAAAAATCAACATTGGTTAAAATGGTCAATCCTTGACCCAATGACCAACTCAATGACCCAATAGGTTAACTCCTGACCAATTGTTGACCAAAGAAGTCATTCTCAGACCAAAAAGTCAACTTTGGTCAAAATGGTCAAACTATGACCCAATGATAACCCACTGACCTAATGGGTCAACTTTTTAACAAAAATTCTGTTTTGGTCAAAATAGTCAATTTTTCACCTAAAGACCACCCCATTGACCCAATAGGACAACTTTTGACCAAAAGTCAACTTTGGTCAAAATCTTCAATTTCTGACACAATGACCACGCCATTGACCCAATATGTCAACTTTTGACTAAAAAGTCAAATTTGGTCAAAATGGTCAATCTTTGACCCAATAACCAACCCATTGAGCCAATCGGTGAACTTTTGACCGAAAAGTAAATTTTGGTCAAAAAAGTCAATTTTTGAGCTAATGGCCAACAAATTGACCCACTAGATCTTTTTTGACCAACAAATCAACTATGGTCAAAATTGTCAACCCTTGACCCAATGACTATCCCATTAACCCAATAGGTCAACTTTTGATCAAAAATTCAATTTTGGTCAAAATAGTCAATTTTTGACTTAATGAACAATTTTTGACCCAATAAGTCAATCTCTGACCAAAAAGTAAACTTTGGTCTAAATGGTCAATCCTTGACCCAATGTCCAACCCATTGACCAATAGTTCAACTTTTGACAAAAAAGTATACTTTGGTCAAACTAGTTAATCCTTGACCCAATGAACAACCTATTGAGCCAATAGGTCAATTTTTTTACCAAAAAGTCAGTTTTGGTCAAAATAGTCAATTTTGACCTAGTGACCACCCCATTAACCCAATAGGTAAACTTTTGACCAAAAAGTCAACTTTGGTCAAAATGGTCAATATCCGACACAATCGACCCCATTAACTCGAAGGTTGACTATTGACGAAAAGTTGATTTTGGTCGAAATAATCGATTTTTGACCTAATGACCGATTGTTGACCCGATAAGTCGATCTCTCACCAAAAAGTTGACTTTGGTCGAAATGGTCGATCCTTGACCCGATGACCGACCCATTGACCAAAAGGTGTTGTTATCGAAAAGTCAACTTTGGTCGAAATGGTCATTCCTTGACTCGATAATGACCCATTGACCGAATAAATCAACTTTTGACCAAAAAGTCGATTTTGGTCAAAATAGTCGATTTTTGACTAGTCGACCGACTGTTGACCCAATAGATTCGACATTTGACCAAAAGTCGACTTTGGTTAAAATGGTCGATTTTTGACCTAATGACCGAGCCCATTGACCCGATATTTCGACTTTTAACCAAAATGTCGACTTTGGTGAAAATGGTCGATCCTTGACCCGATGACGAGCCCATTGACCCGATATGTTAACTTTTGACTAAAAAGTCGATTTTGGTCAAAATAGTCGATTTTTGACCTAATGTCCGATTATTGAACCTATAAGTCGACTCTCGACCAAAAACGTTAATTTTGGTCAAAATGGTCAAACTATCACTCAATGACTCTCCCATTGACCAAATAGGTTAACTTTTGACCAAAAATTCAACTTTGCCTCCTTGTCCCAATGAAAAACCATTGACACAATAGGTCAAATTTTGACCAAATAGTCAATTTTTGACCGAATAACCACTCCATTGACCCAATAGTTTAGCTTTTGACGAAAAAGTCGACATTGGTCAAAATGGTCGATCTTGACCCGATAACCGACTCAGTTGACCCTATAGGTCGACTTTTGACACAAAAGTAAATTTTGGTCGAAATAGTCGATTTTTGACATAATGACCAAACCGTAATTGACCTGAATAAATAGTCAACTTTTGTTAAAATGGTAAATTTCTTGACCGATAATGACAGCCCATTGACCTATGTCGACATTTGACTAAAAAGTCGACTTTGGTCGAAAATGGTTAATTTTGTTACTCAATGACCACTAGCATTGACTTTGACCAAAGTCAACTTTGGTTAAAATGGTCGATTTCGACCGATAACTACCCATTGACCCGATAGGTTAACTTTTGACCAAAAGTCGACTTTGGTCAAAATGATTAATCCTTGACCGAATGACAGACCAATTGACCCAATGAGTTGACGTTTTGACCAAAAAGTCAATTTTGGTAAAAAAAAGTCAATTTTTGACATAATGACCACCCCATTTACCTAATAGGTTAACTTTCGACCAAAAATTCAATTTTGGTCAAAATGGTCTACTACTGACCCAATGACCAACCCATTGACCTAAAATGTCAATCTATAAACAAAAAGTCAATTTTGGTAAAAAAGGTCAATCCTTGACCGATGACAGATCTATTAGACCCGATAGGTTAACTTTTGACAAAAAAGTAAACTTTGGTCAAAATGGTCGATCCTTGACTACGATTATTGACCCTGATAGAGTCGACTTTTGAACCAAAAGTCGATTTTAGTCAAAATAGTCGATTTTTGACCTGATGACCACCCGTTGACCTGATAGGTCAACTTTTGACGAAAAAGTCAATTTTCGTTGAAATAGTCGATTTTTGACTCAATGACATATTATTCGATAAGTCGATCTTGACCAAAAATCGACTTTGGTCGAAATGATCGATTCTTGACCTAATGACCAACCATTGACCCGATAGAGTCGACTTTTGATCAAAAAGTCGACTTTGGTCAAAATGGTCGATCCTTGACCTGAATGACCAGCTTATTGACCGATGATCAATCTTGACCAATTTTGACCAAATAAGTCGATTTCGGACCAAAATGATCGAACTTTAGTTAAAATGGTTTGATTTCAATGACCGACCCATTGACCCAGATAAGATCAACTTTTGACCAAAAATCGATCTTTGAGTCGAAAATGATCGATCTTTGACTCAATGACATAACCCATTGATCCAATAAGTTGACTTTTGACCAAAAATCGATTTTGAGTCAAAATAGTCGATTTTTGACTAATGACCACTCATTGACCCGATAAGATTGACTTTTGACCAAAAAGTCGACTTTGGTCAAAACGTTCAATTTTTGACCCGATGACCGACCCATTGACCCAATAGGTCAACTTTTGACAAAAAGATCGACTTTGGTCGAAATGGTCGATTCTTGACCGATGACTAACCCATTGACCTAATAAGATCGACTTTTGACCAAAAAGTCAATTTTGACGTAATAGCCGAATTGACCTAAATCACTTTGACTAAATGAATCTACCAGTGACCAAATTGACCCTATGATTGACTTTTGACTAAAAAGTCGACTTTGGTGAAATGGTCAATTCTTGACCTGATGACCACCCATTGACCCAATAGTACTTGGCAATTTTGGTTAAAATAGTCGATTTTGACTGACTGTCGTACCGTTGACCCGATAGGTTAACTTTTGACAAAAGTTAACTTTAGTCAAAATATTGATCCTTGACCGAATGACCAACCCATTGACCCGATAGGTTAACGTTTTGGCAAAAATCGATTTTGGTCGAAAATAGTCAATTTTGACATAATGACCGCCCATTAACCTAATAGGTTAACTTTTGACCAAAAATGTCAATTTTGGTCAAAATGGTCGATTTTTGACCCAATGACGAACCATTGACCATAAAATGTCGATCTTGACCAAAAAGTCGATCTTTGGTCAAAATGGTCGATCCTTGACCCGATGACTTGAAATCGATTGACCCAATAAGTCAACTTTTGACCAAAAGTCAACTTTGAGTCGAAATGATCGATCTTTGACGATGATTGACCCATGATAGGTCGACTTTTGACCAAAAGTCGATTTTGGTCGAAATAGTCGATTTTGATCGATGACCAGCCAGTTGACCCGATGAGTAAACTTTTGACCAAAAAGTTCAATCTTTGAGTCGAAATAATCGATTTTTTGACTAAATGACATACTTATTGACCCGATAAGTCGACTTTTGACCAAAAAATCAATTTTGGTCGAAATGATCGATCTTTGACTCAATGACAGCTCATTGACCCGATAGAGTCAACTTTTGAACAAAAGTCGACTTTGGTCGAAATGGTCGATCCTTGATCCGATGACCGACTCAATGACCCAATAGGTTAACTCTTGACAATTGTTGACCAAAGAAGTCATTCTCAGACCAAAAAGTCAACTTTGGTCAAAATGGTCGAAACCTTGATTCGATGACCTGACCCATTGACCCGATAGGTCAACTTTTGACCAAAAAGTCGACTTTGGTCGAAATAGTCAATCTTCGACCAATGACCGACCCGTTGATCCAATAAGTCGACTTTTTAACAAAAAAGTCGATTTTGGTCGAAATAGTCGATTTTGACCTAATGACCGACCCCATTGACCGTTAGGTCGACTTTTGACCGAAAGTCGACTTTGGTCGAAATGGTCGATTTCGACACCGATGACCGCACCATTGACCCAATAGGTTAACTTTTGACGAAAAGTCGAATTTTGGTCGAAATGGTCGATCCTTGACCCAATGACCGACCCATTGAGCCGATAAGTCAACTTTTGACCGAAAAGTCGATTTTGGTCGAAATAGTCGATTTTTGACCTGATGACTGACCAATTGACTCGATATGATCGACTTTTGACCAAAAAATCAACTTTGGTCGAAATGGTCGAATCCTTGACTCGATGACCAATCCCATTGACCCGATAGGTCGACTTTTGACCAAAAATTCAATTTTGGTCGAAAATAGTCGATTTTGACATTATGACCGATTTATTGACCCGATAAGTCGATCTTTAACCAAAAAGTAAACTTTGGTCGAAATGGTCGATCAACTGACGATGACTCGATAGGTAAAAAGTCAATTTTGGTCAAAGTAGTCAATTTTTGACCTAATGACCCCCGTTAACCTAATAGGTGAACTTTTGACCAAAAAGTCAACATTGGTCAAAATGGTCAATCATCGACCCAATGTCTAACCCGTTAGCCTAATAGGTTAGTTTTTGACTATATAGTCAATATTTAGCCTAAAGACCAATTATTGATCCAATAAGTCAATCTCTTTTCAAAAGGTCAACTTTGCTCAAAATGGTCAATCCTTGACTCAATGACCAACCATTGATCCAATAGTTGACTTTTGACCGAAAAGTCGACTTTGGTTTAAATAGTCGATCCTTCGACCCGAAGCAACCACTTGACCCAATAGGACGATCTTTGACCAAAAGTCGATTTTTGATTGAAACGATTAATTTTTGACCTAATGACCACCTATTGACTCAATAAGCCGACCTTTTGACCAAATTGTCGACTTTGGTCGAAATGATCGATCATTGACCCAATGACCAACCTAATGACCTAATAGGTCAACTTTTGACCAAAAAGTCAGCATTGGTCAAAATGGTCCATTCTTGACCCGATGACAAACCCATTGACCCAATAGAATTACTTTTGACCAAAAATGTCAATTTTGGTCAAAATAGTCAATTTTGGACCTAATGACCAGTTATTAACCCAATAACTCAATCTCTAACCAAAAAGCCAACTTTAGTCATTATGGTCAATCCTTGACCTAATGACCAACCCATTGACCCAATAAGTCAACTCTTGACCAAAGTCATCTTTGGTCAAAATGGTAAATCCTTGATCGAATGACGACTCAGTGATCCGAAAAGATCGACTTTTGACGAAAAGTTATTTCGGTCAAAATGGTCGATTTTGTCTCTAAGACAATTATTAACCGAATAAGTCGACCTTATGACAAAAAATTAACATTAGTCAAAATGGTCGAACTTTGGCTGAATGACTGACCCATTAACTCGATATGTCGACTTTTAGTAAAAAGTCAATTTTGGTCGAAAATAGTCGATCCTAGACATAATGATCACTCTGATTGACCGAATAGGTCGACTTATGTTAAAATGGCCGATTTCGACTGATAGCGAACTGTTGATCTAATAGGTCAATTTTTGACCAAAAATTCAACTTTGGTGACTTTTTGGTCAAAAAGGTCAATCTTGAACCCAGTGACCAACCCATTGACCCAATAGGTCCATTTTTGACCAAAAAGTTAATTTTAGTTAAAATAGTCAATCTTTAACGTAATGACCACCCAATCACCTAATAGGTCAACTTTTGACTAAAAGGTCAATTTTGGTCAAAATGGTCAATTCTTGACCCAATGACAAACCCATTAACCCAATAGGACAAATTCTTACTAAAAAATTCAATCTTGGGAAAAATTAATCAATTTTTTACTAAGCGACCGATATTGAAAAGTCGATAGCTGGCCAAAAATCGACTTTGGTCAAAATGGTCAATCCTTAACCCAATGAACACCCCGTTGACCCAATAGGTCAACTTTTGACTAAAAGGTCAACTTTGGTTAAAATTGTGAATTACTGACCCAATGACCAACCCATTGAACCAATAGGTCAACTTTTGACTAAAAAGTCAACTTTGGTCAAAATGGTCAGTTCTTGACCCAATGACCAACTCATTGACCTAATAGAAAAGTATTGACCAAAAAGTCAATTTTGGTCAAAATAGCGATTTTGGTGAAATAGACGATTTTAGTCGAAATAGGCAATTTTGGTCGAAATAGACGATTTTTGTCAAAATAGATCGATTTTGAACCTACGACCGATTATTGACCCGACCAAGTCGATCTCGACCAAAATGTCGACATTAGTCATCTTGGTCGAAATAGTCGATTTTTGACTTTACTGACCGATTATTAACCTAATAACACGATCTTTGACCGAAAAGTCGACTTTGGCCTGAAATGAGTCGATTCTTGACCCGATGACCCGACCCATTGAGCCAATTGGATGACTTATGAATAGAAAGTTAATTTTGATCGAAAATTATCGATTTTTGACCGATGACGATTATGGACCCGAAAGAATAGCTCGATCTTTGACCAAAAAGCGACTTGCTAAAATGAGTCGATCATTGACCCAACGATTAACTCATTGACCGATAGGTCAACTTTTAAACAAAAAGTCAACTTTAGTCAAAATGGTCAATCTTTCACCTAATGACCAACCCATTGACCCAATGTTCTAACATTTGACTAAAATAATCAATTTTTGACATAATGGCTACACATTGACCCCATTAGGTCAAATTTTGAGCACAAAAACAATTTTTGTCAAAATGTTTAATTTCTGACCTAATGACCATTCCATTGACCCAATGGGTCATCTTTTGACAAAAATTTAATTTTGGTCAAAATAGTCAAATTTTGACTTAATGACCAATTTTTAACCCGATAAGTCGATCTCGACCGAATAGTCGGCTTTGGTCGAAATGGTCGATCCTTGATCCAATGACATCCCATTTAACTCGATAGGTCGACTTTTGACCCAAAAGTTAACTTTGGTCGAAATAGTTAATTTTTGACACAATGACCACATTATTGACCCGATAGGTCGACTTTTGACCAAAAAGTCGACATTGGTCAAAATGGTCGATTATAGACCCGATTAACTGACACATTGAACAAATAAATCGACTTTTGAATAAAAAGTTGACTTTGGTCGAAATAATCATTTCTTGACCGATGATCGACTGATTGACCCGAAAAGGACCATTTGACAAAAAGTAAATTTTGGTCGATATAGTTAATTTTGACTATTAGTAATTTTAGACGCAATAAGTCGATCTACGATTAAAAAGTCGACATTGGTCGTAATGATCGATCCTCGACCAGATGACTGACCCATTAACTTGATAGGTCAACTTTTGACTAATAAGTTAACATAAGTCAAAATGTTTAATCCTTGGCCTAATGACCATCCCATTTACCCAATAAGTTAACTTTGGATAAAAAAGTGAAGTTTGGTTAAAATGGTCAATTTATGACCTAATGATGACCCATTGACCTAGATAGGTCACTTTTAACAAAAAGTCGACTTCGGTGCAAATGGTCGATTTCGGCCGATACATGACCAGTGATCGAGTCAAGTCGACCTTTGACGAAAAAGTCACCTTGATCTAAATGGTCGAACCTTAACGAGATAATCGACCCTTTGAAATTTAATCGACGATTTTTCATCAAAAGCGATATTTGTCAAAATAGTCGATTTTTTAACATAATGATCACCTCGTTGACCGAAATATGTTAACTTTGAGTTAAAATGGTCAATTTTCTAATTACAGTAATAGTAACCGAATAGATTGACTTTTGACTAAAAGTAAATTTAATCGAAATAGTCGATCTTTAACATTATGACGATTATTGACATATTAACTCTTTTTTTGACCCAAAAGTCAACTTTGGTCAAAATGGTCGATCTTGTACCAATAATGGCCAGTGACCGAACAAGTCGACTTTTGACTAAAGGTCGACTTTGTCGATAGTTCGATTTCTTACTCGATGACCCATTATTGACCAAATGGGTCGACATTTGACCAAAAATTTAATTTTGGTCAATAGTAAATTTTTGACCGAATGAGCGATGATTGACCCGATAAGTCGAATCTAAGACCAAAAGTCGAATTTGGTAAAATGACGACCTTTGACCCAGTCAAACTTTTGAGCAAAAATTTAATTTTAATTCGAAATAGTAAATTTTTGACCTATTGCCACCCTATTAACCAAAAGTCGACTTTTCCGAAAAGTCGACTTCGATTGAATTATCGATTATGCCCAGATGATCAATTCATTGACCCGATAAGTCAAATTTTGTATCGAAATTCAATTTTGGTCAAAATATTCGATTCTTGACCTAATGTTGGCTTATTGACCCGATAAGTCATCTCGACGAAAAAGTCGACATTGTCGAAAAGGTCGATCCTTGACCGATAGTCGTCAAGTTGACTCGATAGGTCGAGTTTTGACGAAAAATCGCTTTAGTCGAAATGATCGATCTTGACCACGATGACAAAATAGGTCGATTTTTGACCGAAAAGTCGATTTGATCAAAATAGTCGATTTTGACCTAAAAGTCGATTTGATCGAAGTAGTCGAGTTTTGACCTAATAACCGCCCAATTAACCAAAGGTTGACTTTTGACCAAGAAAGTCAACTTTGGTGAAAATGGTCGATCCATTGACCCATTGACTAGCATTGACCTAATAGGTCGACTTTTTAACTAAAAAGTCGATTTTGGTCAAAATAATCGATTTTTGACCTAAAAGGCAATTATTCGACCGATAAGTAAATCTCTCGCAAAAGTTAACTTTGATCGAAATGGTCGATCCTTGACCCGATGACGAGACTCATTAACCCGATAGGATAACTTTTGACCAAAAATTTAAATTTGCTTAAAATGGTCGATCGTTGACCGAAAGCGAGCCATTGACACAATAGGTAAACTTTTGACCAAAAAGTCGATTTTGGTCAAATAGATCAATTTTTTACCTTATTAAGCGCCACAATTGACACAATATCTCGAATTTTTGAACAAAAAATCGACTTTGATCAAAATTATCAATTCTGACATTAATGCCGCCCCGACTGACCTATAGATGACATCGACCAAAATTTAATTTTAGTCAAAATAGTCAAATTTTTGACCTAATGACCAATTTTTCACCCGATAAGTCGATCTGTGACGAAAAGAAAACTTTGGTCAAAATGGTCTTTCTTTGACCCAACGACACGACTCATTAACCGAGTTAGACTGACTTTTAACCAAAAAGTCAAATTTAGTAAATAGTTGATCGTTGACCTGTGAGCCAACTCATTAACCCGACATGCAAGCTTTTTTGACAAAAAAGTGATTTTGGTCGAAAATAGTCAATTTTCTACTTCTAATGGCGCTCCATTGATCCAATATTTCAAATTTTCGACTAAAAGTAGCAAATTTAGTTAAAATGGTCGATTTCGACCCGATAGCTCGGCTTTTTGACCAAAAATTCGATTTTGGTCGAAATAGTTAATTCTGACCAAATGAATAATTTTTACCCGATAAAGTCGATCTTTGACCAAAAAAAGTAAATTTTGAGTCAAAATAGATAAATCCTTGATCCAATAATCAACCCATTGATCTAACAGGGCCAACTTCTTGACTAAATAGTCGACTTTGGTCAAAATGGTACAATCCTTAACCTAATGACCATCCCATTTTATCCAATCGCCAACATTTCACCAAAAAAGGAATTATGGTCAAAATAGTGATTATCTGACTACTACTCACTTATATCGACTAAATAAGTCAACTTTAGTTAAAATGATCGATTTCGACTACACGACCAACCCATTGACCCAATATATTAACTTTTGACCAAAAAGTTAACTTTGGTCAAAATGATTAATCCTTGACCCAATGACCAACCTATTGACCCAATAGGTAAACTTTTGTCCTAAACGTCATTTTTGTCAAAATACTCAATTTTTGATCTAATGACCTCTTATTGACCCAATAAGTCAATCAACAATCAAAAAGTCATCTTTGGTCAAAATGGTCAATCATTGACCCAATGATCAACCAATTGACCCTATAAATCAACTTTTGACTAAAAAGTAAATTTTGGTCAAAATAGTCAATTTTTGACCGAATGGCCAATTATTGACCTAATAAGTCAATCTTTGACACAAAAGTAAACTTTGGTTAAAATGGCCAAATTGTGACCCAGCAACCAACCCATTGACTAAATAAGTCAACTTTTGACCAAAAAGTCAACTTTGGTCAAAATGATCAATCCTTGACCCAATGATTAACCCATTGACCCAATAGGTAAACTTTTGACCAAAAAGTTGATTTTGGTCAAAATAGTCAATTTTTTACCTAATGGCCACCCCATTTATCCAATATGTCAAATTTTGAACAAAAAATCAACTTTCGTCAAATTGGACAATTTCTGACTCAATGACCACCCTATTGACACAATGGGTCAACTTTTGACCAAAAATTCAATTTTGGTCAAAATAGTCAATTTTTGACCTAATGACAAATTTTTTAACCAATAAGTCAATCTCTAACAAAAAAAGTAAACTATAGCCAAAATGGTCAATCCTTGACCCAATGACCAACCCATTGACCCAACAGGTCAACTTTTGACCAAAGAGTCAACTTTGGTTAAAATAGTCAATTCTTAACCTAAAGACCATCCCATTTATCCAATCATCCAACTTTTCAGCAAAAAGTTAATTTTGGTCAAAATAGTCAAATTTTTACCAAATGACCACCTCATTGACCAAATAGGTCAACTTTGTTTAAAATGGTCAATTTCTGACACATCGACTAACCCATTAACCCAATAGGCTAACTTTTGACCAAAAGGTCAACTTTGGTCAAAATGATCAATCCTTGACCCAATGACCAAACCCATTGACCCAATAGGTAAAATTTTGACAAAAAAGTTAATTTTGGACAAAATAGTCAATATTTGATCTAATGACCTAATATTGACCCAATAAGTCAATCTATGGCCAAAAAGTCAACTTTGGTCAAAATGGTTAATCCTTGACCCAATGACCAACTCATTGATCGAATAGGTCAACTTTTGACCAAAAAGTAAATTTTTTTCAAAATAGTCAATTTTTGACTTTATGATCAATTATTAACCTAATAACACAATCTTTGACCCGAAAGTCAACTTTGGTCAAAATGGTCAATTCTTGACCCATTGACCAACCCTTTGACCCAATTGGACAACATCTGAATAGAAAGTTATTTTTGATAAAAAATATCAATTTTTGACCCAATGACCCGATTATTGACCCGATGAAGCTCGATCTTCGACCCCGAAAGTCGACTTTAAAATGGTCGATCATTGACCCAACGATAACGCGATTGACCCAGATAGAGTCGACTTTTAAACAAAAAGTCAACTTTAGTCAGAATAGTCAATCTTTGACCTAATGACCAACCCATTGACCCAATGTGTCAACTTTTGACCAAAATAATCAATTTTTGACCTCATGGCTACCACATTGACCCCATTAGGTCAAATTTTGAGCACAAAGTCAAAATGTTTAATTTCTGACCTAATGGCCATTCCATTGACCCAATGGGTCAACTTTAGACTAAAATTTAATTTTGGTCAAAATAGTCAAATTTTGACATAATGACCAATTTTTAACCCAATAAGTCAATCTCTAACCAAATAGTCAACTTGGTCAAAATGGTCGATCCTTGATCAAGCGACATCATTTAACTCAATAGTCGACTTTTGACCAAAAAGTTATCTTTAGTCGAAATAGTTAATTTTTGACCTAATGACCACATTATCGACCACGATAAGTCGACTTTCGACCAAAAGTCAACATTAGTCAAAATGGTTAATTGCTTGACGATGACCACATACATTGACCAAATAAGTCGACTTTTGACCAAAAGTTAACTTTAGTCAAAATAGCCATTTCGACCTAATGATCAACTCATTGATCTGAAAGGACCTTTGACCAAAAAGTAAATTTTGGTCGATATATAGTCAATTTTTCGACCTAATTATTAATTTTGAGCTATAATCATCCGATTAAAAGTCAACATTGGTCATAATGATCATTCCTCGACCCAATGACCAACCCATTGACCCAACAGGTAAACTTTTGACCAATAAGTTAACATAAGTCAAAATGGTTAATCCTTGACCTAATGACAATCCCATTTGCCCAGTAGGTCAACTTTGGATCAAAATGTCAACTTTGGTTAAAATGGTCAATTTCTAACCTAATGACCAACCCATTGACCCAATAGGTCCACTTTTAACCAAAAAGTCAACTTCGATTTAAATGGTCAATTTCTGACCCAATGACTTGGCCCATTGACCGAATAGGTCAAGCTTTGACCAAAAAGTCACCTTCAACATTAATGCACAAACTTCGACCAAATGACCAACCCTTTCGAGCCAATCGGCCAACTTTCACCAAAAAGCTAATATTTGTCAAATTAATCAATTTTTAACCTAATGACAACCTCATTGACCAAATATGTCAACTTTAGTTAAAATGGTCAATTTTTAACCTAACGACCAACCCATTGAACGAATAGGTCAACTTTTGACTAAAAAGAAAATTTTAATCAAAATAGTCAATCTTTGACCTTATGGCCAATTATTGACTTAATAACTCTATTTTTGACTCAAAAGTCAACTTTGGTCAAAATGGTCAATCCTTGTCCTAATGACAAACTCATTAACCCGATAAGTCAACTTTTGACCAAAAAGTCAACTTTGGTCAATATAGTCAATTTCTGACCCAATGACCACATTATTGACCAAATGAGTCAACATTTGAACAAAAATTTAATTTTGGTCAAAATAGTTAATTTTTAACCAAATGACCAATTATTGATCCAATAAGTCACTCTAAGACAAAAAAGTGAAATTTGGTAAAAATGGTCAATCTTTGACCCAATGGCAAATCTATTGACCCAACAGGTCAACTTTTGAGCAAAAAGTTAATTTTGGTCAAAATAAGAAATTTTCGACTTAATGGCCAACCCTATCAACCCAATAAGTCAACTTTCGACTAAAAGTCAACTCTACATAAATTGTCAATTTCATTCCGACGACTAATTCATCGACCCAATTAGTCAACTTTCGACAAAAATTCAATTTTGGTCGAAATAGTCATTCACTCTAATGACTAATTTTTATCGAATAAGTTAATTCGACCAAAAGTCAACATCATTGTCATAATGGTCAATCCATCGACCATGACTCGATCCATTCACTCAATAAAGTTAACTTTTAACCAAAAAGACAACTTTGCGTCAAATGATCAATCATTGATCCAATGAAAAATAGGTCGGCTTTCGACCAAAAGTCAATTTGATCAAAATAGTCAATTTTTTACCAATACTTCAATTTGATCAAAATAGTCAATTTTTGACCTAATAATCACCCCATTAACCCAATAGGTCAACTTTTCACCAAAAAGTCAACTTTGGTGAAAATAGTCAATCATTGACCCATTGAGCATTGACCTAATAGGTCAACTTTTGACTAAAAAGTCAATTTTGGTCAAAATAGTCAATTTTTGACCTAAAGACCAATTATTGACCCAATTAGTAAATCTCTTACCAAAAAGTTAACTTTGGTCAAAATGGTCAATCCTTGACCCAATGACCAACTCACTGACCCAATAGGATAACTTTTGACCAAAAATTCAAATTTGCTTTAAATGTTCAATCGTTGACCCATAGACAAACCCATTGACCCAATAGGTAAACTTTTGACTAAAAAGTCAATTTTGGTCAAAATAGTCAATTTTTTAGCTAATGGCAACCCCATTGACCCAATATGTAAAATTTTGAACAAAAAGTCAACTTTGGTCAAAATTATCAATTTCTGACCTAATGACCACCCCATTGACCCAGTGGGCCAGCTTTTGACCAAAAATTCAATTTTTGTGAAAATAGTCAATTTTTGACCTAATAACTAATTTTTCACCCAATAAGTCAATCTGTGAACAAAAAGAAAACTTTGGTTAAAATTGTATTTCCTTGACCCAACGACCAACTCATTAACCCAGTCGGACAACTTTTAACCAAAAAGTCAAATTTGGTCAAAATAACTAATCGTCGACCCAATCGACCAACCCATCGACCTAATAGTAAACTTTCGACTAAAAAGTCAATTTTGGTCAAAATAGTCAATTTTCTACCTAATGGCCACCCCATTGATCCAATATTTCAAATTTTGAACAAAAAGTCAACTTTGGTTAAAATGGTCAATTTCTGACCCAATGACAACCCCATTGACCCAATGGGTCAACATTCAACAAAAAATTCAATTTTGGTCAAAATAGTTAATTTTTGACCAAATAAATAATTTTTCATCCAATAAGTCAATCTCTGACCAAAAAGTAAGCTTTGGTCAAAATAATAACTTCGACCCAATAACCAACCCATTGACCCAACAGGCCAACTTTTGACCAAATAGTCAACTTTGGTCAAAATTGTCAATCCTTAACCTAATGACCATCTCATTTACCCAATCGGCCAACTTTTCACAAAAAAAGTCAATTATGGCCAAAATAGTCAATTTTTGACTTAATGACCACCTTATTGACCAAAGAGGTCAACTTTAGTTAAAATGGTCAATTTCTGACACAACGACCAACCCATTGAACCAATAGATTAACTTTTGACCAAAAAGTTAACTTTAGTCAAAAGGATCAATCCTTGACCCAATGACCAACCTATTGACCCAATATTTAAACTTTTGACCAAAACATCAATTTTTTTTGTCAAAATATACAACTTTTGACCTACTGACCACCAAGTTAACACAATAGTTCAACTTTTGACCAAAAAGTCAACGTTGGTTAAAATGGTCAATTACAAACCCAATGACCAACCCATTGACCCAATAGGTCAACTTTTGACCAAAAAGTCAACTTTGGTAAAAAAGGTCAATTCTTGACCCAATGACCAACTCATTGATCCATAAGGACAACTTTTGACAAAAAAGGTCAATTTTGGTCAAAATAGTCAATTTTTGACCTAATGACCAATTATATACCCAATAAGTCAATCTCTGACAAAAAAGTCAACTTTGTTCATAGTTGTCAATCCTTGACCCCCAATCACCAATGCAATCAACTTTTGACCAAAAAGTCAACTTTGGTCAAAATGGTAAATCCTTGGACTAGTGACCAACCCACTACCCAATAGATCAGCTTTTGACCAAAAAATCAATTTCTGACTCAACGACCAACACATTGACCCAATAGGTCAACTTTCGACCAAAAAGTCAACATTGGTCAAAATGATCAATTCTTGTCCCAATGACCAACCCATTGACCCAATAGGTAAACTTTTAACCAAAAAATCAATTTTAGTCAAGATAGTCAATTTTTGACCTAATGACCAATTATTGACCCAATAAGTCAATCTCTGACCAAAAAGTCAACTTTGTTCCAAATGATCAATCCTTGACCCAATGACCAACCCATTGACCCAATAGGTCAACTTTTGACCAAAAAGTCAATTTTGGTCAAAATAGTCAATTTTTGATATGGCTACCACCCCATTGACCCAATAGGTCAACTTTGGTCAAAATGGTCAATCATTGACCCAATGACCAACCCATTGACCCAATCAGTCAACTTTTGACCAAAAAGTCAACTATGGTGACGTTTTGTTCAAAATGGTCAATCCTTGACCCAATGAACAACCCATTGACCAAATAAGACAACTTTTGACCAAAAAGTCAATTTTAGACCAAATATTCAATTTTTGACCTATTAACCACCCCATTAACCCAATAGCTCAACTTTTGATGAAAAAGTCAACTTTGGTCGAAACGGTCAATTACTGACCTAATGACCAACCCATTGACTCAATTGGTCAATCTCTGGCTAAAAAGTCAACTTTGGTCAAAATGGTCAATCCTTGACCCAATAAATAACTCATTCACCCAATAGGTCACTTTTTACCAAAAAATCAACTTTGATAAAAATGGTAAATCCTTAACCCAAAGAACAACTCATTGACCCAACAGGTCAAATTTTGACCAAAAAGTCAATTTTGGTCAAAAAAGTAAATTTTTGACCTAACGACCAATTTTTGACCCAACGAGTCAATCTTTGACCAAAAAGTCAACTTTGGTCAAAATGGTCAATCATTGACCCCATGACCAATCCATTGACAAAATTGGTCAACTTTTGACCAAAAAGTCAATTTTGGTCAAAATAGCCAAGTTTTGACCTAATGACCACCCATCGACCGAATATGTCAACTTCGACTAAAATGTCAACTTTCGACAAAATGGTCAATCGTAGACCCAACGACCAACCCATCGACTCAATAATTCAACTTTGACCGAAAGTTAATTTGGTCAAAATAAGTAAACTTTTAACATAATGACCAACCCATCCACCCAATATGTCAACGTTGGTTAAAATGGTCAATTACTTACCCAACGATCAACCCATTGACCCAATAGGTTCACTTATAAGTCAACTGTGGTGACTTTTCGGTCAAAATGGTCAATGGTTAACCGAATGACCAAGCCATTGACTGAATACGTCAATTTCTGACCCAATGACCACCCCATTGATCCAACGTGTAAACTTCTCAACCAACAATTTAATTTTGGTCAAAATAAGAAATTTTTTATTTAATGTAGAATTATTAAACAAATAAGTCAATCCGTGAGCAAAAAGTCAACTTTGGTCAAAATGGTAAATCCTTGACCTAATGACCAACCCATTGACCCAATAGTTCAACTTTTGACTAAAAAGTCAATTTTAGTCAAAATAGTCAATTCGAGACCCAATGAACAACCAATCGACCTAATAAGTCCACTTTGAATGAAGTTAATTTTGGTCAAAATATTTAATTTTCGACCTAATGACACCTCGTTGACCTCATCAGACAACTTTTCGCAAAAAGTTAACTTCGTGAAAATCTCGATTACTTACCTAATGACCGACCTATTGACCTAATATGTCAAATTTCGACCAAAAAGTCAACTTTGGTCAAAACTGGTCAATTCTCGATCTAATAACCAACCTCATCGACTCTAATAAGACAACATTTCGACTAAAAGCCAGCTGGTCGAAATGATCAATTTCTTCGATCTAACAACGATGTATCGATCTAATACGTCAATCTTCGACCTAAAAGTCAACTTTCGGTCAAATGGTAAATCCTCGAACAAACGACCAATCCATCGACCTAATAGATCAATATTCAATCAAGAAGTCAATTCTACTAATAAAAGTCATTTTTACCTAATGACTAATCGTCGACCTAATAAGTCAATCTCCGACCAAAAAAGTCAACTTTGGTCCAAATGATCCATCCTTGACCCAATGAAAAACCCATCGACTCTAATAGTCAACTTTTAACCAAAAAGTTAATTTAGGTCAAAATAGCTTAATTTTTAACATAGCTTTTACCACCCCATTGGAGCCAATAGATCAAGTTTGGTCAAAATGGCTAATCATCGAATTCAATGGCTAACCAGTTGATCTAATAGCTCAACATTTGACCAAAAAGTCAACCGTAGTGATCGTTTGGTCAAAATGGTTAATTTGTGATCCAATGATTAACCCGTTGACCCAATGTGACAATTTTCGATCAAAATGTCAATTTTGGTCCAAATAAATAATTTTTTATTTAATAACCATGCCATCAATCTAATAGCTCAACTTTTCGACCAAAAAGTCAACTCGCTAAAAAGTCAACTTTGATCAAAATGGTCAATCCTCGCCTAATAAACCACTCATCGACCCAACAGTAATCTTTTGACCAAAAAGTCAACTTTGGTCAGAATGGTGAATCCTTGACCCAATGAACAACACATTCACCCGTAAGATTAACTTTTGACCAAAAAATCAACTTTGGTCAAAATGGTCAATCCTTAACCCAATGACCAACACTTGACCTAACAGGTTAACTTTCGTCTAAAAAGTCACTGGTCAAAATGGTTATTCCATAACCCAATGACTAACCCATCGACCCAATAGAGTCAACTTTGAACAAAAATGTCGACTTTGGTCAAAATGGTTAATCCTTGACCCAATGACTAACCCATCGGCCTAATAGGTCAAGTTTTGACCGAAAAGTCGATTTTGGTCGAAATAGAAAATTTTTGACATAATGACCACCCCATCCACCCAATATGTCAACTTTGCTAAAAATGATCAATTTCTTACCCAATGACCCACCCATTGACCCAATAGGTCAACTTTTGACGTATAAGTCAACTATGGTGACTTTTTTTGGTCAAAATGGTCAATCCTTGACCTAATGAACAAGCCATCAATACTTCAATTTCTGACCCAATGACCACCTCATTCACCCAATGGGTAAACTTTTGACAAAAAATTTAATTTTGGTCAAAATAGTAAATTTTTTATTTAATGTACAATTATTGACCCAATAAGTCAATCTCTGACCAAAAAAGTCAACTTTGGTCAAAATGGTAAATCGTTGACCAAATGATAAACTCATTTACCCAATTGTTCAACTTTTGACGAAAAAGTCAAATTTAGTCAAAATGGTCAATCCCTGGCCCAATGAACAACCCATTGACCCAATAGGTCAACTTTTAACCAACTTCAACTTGAGTCGAAAAGGCCGATCCACGACCCGATGAACAACCCATTTACCCGATAGATCGACTTTTGAACGTAAAGTCGATTTTTATCAAAATAGTTAATTTTTGACCTAATGACCACCTTGTTGACCCAATATGTCAACTTTTGACCAAAAAGTAAACTTTAGTCAAAATGCTCAATTTCTGACCCAATGACCAACCCATTGACTC
Source organism: Papilionanthe hookeriana x Papilionanthe teres (assembly GCA_022702705.1). Classification (NCBI taxonomy): domain Eukaryota; kingdom Viridiplantae; phylum Streptophyta; class Magnoliopsida; order Asparagales; family Orchidaceae; genus Papilionanthe; species Papilionanthe hookeriana x Papilionanthe teres. The sequence continues at coordinate 42,075,455 of CM040430.1, read as the reverse complement.
AATAGGTCGACTTTTGACCAAAATGTCAACTTTGGTAAAAAAAAGTCAATTCTTGACCCAATGACAAATTCATTGACCCAATAGGACAACTTTTGACTAAAAACTAGATTTTGGTCAAAATAGTGAAATTCTAACCTAATGACCAATTATTGACCCAATAAGTCGATCTTTGACCAAAAGTCGACTTTGGCCATAATAAGTAAATCCTTGACTCATTCACCGACCCATTGACCTGATAAGTCGACTTTGACAAATGTTCGACATTGGTCGAAATTGTAAATATCGAACCAATGACCAACCCACTGACCCAATAGATCAACTTTTGACCAAAAAGTCAATTTTGGTAAAAAAAGTTATTTATTGACCAAATGACCAATTATTGACCCCATAAGTCAATCTCTGACCAAAATGTCAACTTTTGTCTAAATGGTCAATTCTTGACCCAATGACCAACCAATTTACCCAATAGGTAATCTTTTGACCAAAAGGTCAATTTTCATCAAAATAGTCGATTTTTGACATTTTTACCACCCTATTGACCGAAAAAGGTCAACTTTGGTTAAAATGGTTAATTTTTGACCCTATGACCAACCCATTGACCCTATAGGTCAAAATGGTCAGTTTCTGACCTAATTACCACCCCATCGAATAAATGGGTAAACATTTAACCAAAAATTCAACTTTAGTCAAAATAGCCAATTTTTTGACCAATTGATCAATTATTGAGCCAATAAGTCAATCTTTGACCAAAATGTCAACTTTGGTCAAAATAGTTAATCCTTGACCCAATGACCAAGCCATTGACCCAAGATGTTAACTTTTGACCAAAAAGTCAACTTTAGTCAAAATGATCAATACTTGACTCAATGACCAACTCATTGACCCAATATGTTAACTCTTGACCAATTGTTGACCAAATAAGTCAATCTCAGACCAAAAAGTCAACTTTTGTCAAAATGTTCAATTTCTAACATAGTGACCACACCTTCGACCGAATAGGTCAACTTTTGACCAAAAAGTTAAATTTTGTTAAAAGGGTCAATCCTTGACCTAATGACCAAGCTATTGAGCCAATAGGTCAACTTTTGACCAAAAAGTCAATTTTGTTCAAAATAGTCAATTTTTTACCTAATGGCCAACAAATTGATGCAGTAGCTCAACTATTAACCAAAAATCAACTTTGGTCAAAATGGTCAATCCTTGACCCAACCATCCCATAGACCCAATAGGTCAACTTTTGACCAAAAATTCAATAATGGTCAACATAGTCAATTTTTGACATAATGACCAATTTTTGACCGAATAAGTCAATCTCTGACCAAAAAGAAAACTTTGGTCAAAATGGTCAATCTTTGACCTAATGACCAACCCATTGACCCAATAGGTCAACTTTTGACAAAAAAGTCAACCTTGGTCAAAACGATTTATCCTTGACCCAATGAACAACCCATTGAGCTAGTAGGTCAATTCTTTACCAAAAAGTTAATTTCGGTCAAAATAGTAAATTTTTTACCTAATGACCACCCCATTAACCCAATAGGTAAACTTTTGACCAAAAAGTCAACTTTGGTCAAAATTGTCAATTTCTGACATAATGACAACCCCATTAACCCAACGGGTCAACTTTTGACAAAAAATTCAATTTTGGTCAAAAAAGTAAATTTTTGACCTAACGACCAATTTTTGACCCAATGAGTCAATCTTTGACCAAAAAGTCAACTTTGGTCAAAATGGTCAATCATTGACCCAATGACTAACCCATTGACTTAATCGAGTCGACTTTTCGACCAAAAAGTCGATTTTGGTCAAAATAGTCAAGTTTTGACCTAATGACCACCCATTGATCGAATATGTCGACTTTGGACTAAAATGTCGACTTTGGACAAAATGGTCAATCGTGAGACCCAATGACTGACCCATCGACCCAATAATTCAACTTTCGATCGAAAGTTAATTTGGTCGAAATAGTAAACTTTTAACATAATGACCAACCCATCCACCCGATATGTCAACGTTGGTTAAAATGGTCGATTACTTACACTGACGATCAGCCCATCGACCCAATAGGTTCACTTATAAGTCAATCGTGGTGACTTTTCAGTCAAAATGGTCGATGGTTAACCGAATGACCAAGCCATTAATCGAATACGTCAATTTCGACCCAATGACCACCCCATCAATCGATCGGTAAACTTCTAACCAACAATTTAATTTTGGTCAAAATAGTAAATTTTTATTTAATGTAGACATTATTAAACAAATAAGTCAATCCGTGAAGCAAAAAGTCAACTTCGGTCAAAATGGTAAATCTCGACCTAATGACCAACCCATCGACCCAATAGTTCAACTTTCGATTAAAAGTCAACTTTAGTCAAAATAGTCAATTCGAGACCCAATGAACAACCAATCGACCTAATAAGTCCAATTTTGAATAGAAAGTTAATTTCGGTCGAAATATTTAATTTTTCGACCTAATGACACCTTCGTTGACCTAATAGACAACTTTCGCCAAAAAGTTAACTTTGGTGAAAATCTTCAATTACTTACCCAATGACCGACCTATTGACCTAACAGTCAAATTTCGACCAAAAAGTCAACTTTGGTCAAAACGGTCAATTCTCGACCCAATAACCAACTCATCGAATCCAACAGGACAACATTCGACTAAAAAGCCGCTTTGGTCAAAATGGTCGATTTCTCGACCTAACGACGATTTATCGACCCGATACGTCAATCTCCGACCCAAAAGTCAACTTTGGTCAAATGGTAAATCCTCGAACAAATGACCAATCCATCGACCCAATAAGTCAATATTTCGACCAAGAAGTCAATTCTAGCCGAAAAAGTCATTTTTACCTAATGACTAATTGTCGACTCTAATAAGTCAATCTCCGACCGAAAAGTCAACTTGGTCCAAATGATCCATCCTCGACCCAATGAAAAACCCATCGACTCGATAGGTCAACTTTTAACCAAAAAGTTAATTTTGGTCAAAATAGCTTAATTTTTAACATAGCTACCACCCCATCGAGCCAATAGATCAAGTTTAATCAAAATGGCTAATCATCGATCCAATGGCTAACCCGTTGACACAATAGCTCGACGTTTGACCAAAAAGTCAACCGTGGTGATTCGTTTGGTCAAAATGGTTAATTTGTGATCCAATGATTAACCCGTTGACTCCATAGAGACAATTTTTGACCAAAATGTCAATTTTGGTCCAAATAGTCGATTTTTTATTTAATAACCATGCCATTGAATCCCAATAGTTCAACTTTTGACCAAAAAGTCAACTACGGCTAAAAAGTCAACTTCGATCAAAATGGTCAATCCTTGGCCTAATAAACCACTCATTGACCCAATAGGTAATCTTTTGACCAAAAAGTCAACTTTGGTCAGAATGGTGAATCCTTGACCCAATGAACAACACATTCACCCAGAAGATTAACTTTTGACCAAAAAATCAACTTTGGTCAAAATGGTCAATCCTTAACCCAATGGCCAACACTTTGACCCAATAGGTTAACTTTTGTCTAAAAAGTCAGCTTTGGTCAAAATGGTTATTCCATAACCCAATGACTAACCCATTGACCCAATAGGTCAACTTTGAACAAAAATGTCAACTTTGGTTAAAATGGTTAATCCTTGACCCAATGACTAACCCATTGGCCCAATAGGTCAAGTTTTGACCGAAAAGTCAATTTTGGTCAAAATAGTAAATTTTTGACATAATGACCACCCCATCCACCCAATATGTCAACTTTGCTAAAAATGATCAATTTCTTACCCAATGACCCACCCATTGATCTAATAGGTCAACTTTCGACGTATAAGTCAACTATGGTGACTTTTTTGTCAAAATGGTCGATCCTTCGACCTAATGAACAAGCCATCAATACTTCAATTTCTGACCCAATGACCACCTCATTCACCCAATGGGTAAACTTTTGATAAAAAATTTAATTTTGGTCAAAATAGTAAATTTTTTATTTAATGTACAATTATTGACCCAATAAGTCAATCTCTGACCAAAAAGTCAACTTTGGTCAAAATGGTAAATCGTTGACCGAATGACAAACTCATTTACCCAATTGTTCAACTTTTGACGAAAAAGTCAAATTTGGTCAAAATGGTCAATCCCTGACCCAATGAACAACCCATTGACCCAATAGGTCAACTTTTAACCAACCTCAACTTGAGTCAAAATGGCCATTCCATGACCCAATGAACAACCCATTTACCCAATAGGTCAACTTTTGAACAGAAAGTCAATTTTTATCAAAATAGTTAATTTTTGACCTAATGACCACCCTGTTGACCCAATATGTCAACTTTTGACCAAAAAGTAAACTTTAGTCAAAATGCTCAATTTCTGACCCAATAACCAACCCATTGACTCAATAGGTCGACTTTTGACCAAAAAGTCAACTTTGGTAAAAAAAAGTCAATTCTTGACCCAATGACAAATTCATTGACCCAATAGGACAACTTTTGACTAAAAACTAAATTTTGGTCAAAATAGTGAAATTCTAACCTAATGACCAATTATTGACCCAATAAGTCAATCTTTGACCAAAAAGTCAACTTTGGCCATAGTAGTAAATCCTTGACTCATTCACCAACCCATTGACCCAATAGGTCAACTTTTGACCAAATGTTCAACATTGGTCAAAATGGTAAATACTTGAACCAATGACCAACCCACTGACCCAATAGATCAACTTTTGACCAAAAAGTCAATTTTGGTAAAAACAGTTAATTATTGACCAAATGACCAATTGTTGACCCAATAAGTCAATCTCTGACCAAAATGTCAACTTTGGTCTAAATGGTCAATTCTTGACCCAATGACCAACCCATTTACCCAATAGGTAATCTTTTGACCAAAAGGTCAATTTTCATCAAAATAGTCAATTTTTGACATTTTTACCACCCCTATTGACCGAAAAGGTCAACTTTGGTTAAAATGGTTAATTTTTGACCCTATGACCAACCCATTGACCCTATAGGTCAAAATGGTCAGTTTCTGACCTAATTACCACCCCATCGAATTAATGGGTAAACTTTTGACCAAAAATTCAACTTTAGTCAAAATAGCCAATTTTTTGACCAATTGATCAATTATTGAGCCAATAAGTCAATCTTTGACCAAAATGTCAACTTTGGTCAAAATAGTTAATCCTTGACCCAATGACCGAGCCATTGACCCAAGATGTCAACTTTTGACCAAAAAGTCAACTTTAGTCAAAATGGTCAATCCTTGACTCAATGACCAACTCATTGACCCAATATGTTAACTCTTGACCAATTGTTGACCAAATAAGTCAATCTCAGACCAAAAAGTCAACTTTTGTCAAAATGTTCAATTTCTAACATAGTGACCACACCTTCGACCCAATAGGTCAACATTTGACCAAAAAGTTAAATTTTGTTAAAAGGGTCAATCCTTGACCTAATGACCAAGCTATTGAGCCAATAGGTCAACTTTTGACCAAAAAGTCAATTTTGTTCAAAATAGTCAATTTTTTACCTAATGGCCAACAAATTGATGCAGTAGCTCAACTATTAACCAAAAATCAACTTTGGACAAAATGGTCAATCCTTGACTCAACCATCCCATAGACCCAATAGGTCAACTTTTGACCAAAAATTCAATAATGGTCAACATAGTCAATTTTTGACATAATGACCAATTTTTGACCGAATAAGTCAATCTCTGACCAAAAAGAAAACTTTGGTCAAAATGGTCAATCTTTGACCTAATGACCAACCCATTGACCCAATAGGTCAACTTTTGACAAAAAAGTCAACCTTGGTCGAAAGCGATTTATCCTCGACCCAATGAACAACCCATCGAGCTAGTAGGTCAATTCTTTACCAAAAGTTAATTTCGGTCAAAATAGTAAATTTTTACCTAATGACCACCCCATTAACCCAATAGGTAAACTTTTGACCAAAAAGTCAACTTTGGTCAAAATTGTCAATTTCTGACATAATGACAACCCCATTAACCCAACGGGTCAACTTTTGACAAAAAATTCAATTTTAGTCAAAAAAGTAAATTTTTGACCTAACGACCAATTTTTGACCCAATGAGTCAATCTTTGACCAAAAAGTCAACTTTGGTCAAAATGGTCAATCATTGACCCAATGACTAACCCATTGACTTAATTGGTCAACTTTTGACCAAAAAGTCAATTTTGGTCAAAATAGTCAAGTTTTGACCTAATGACCACCCATTGACCGAATATGTCAACTTTGGACTAAAATGTCAACTTTGGACAAAATGGTCAATCGTAGACCCAATGACCAACCCATTGACCCAATAATTCAACTTTTGACCGAAAGTTAATTTGGTCAAAATAGTAAACTTTTAACATAATGACCAACCCATCCACCCAATATGTCAACGTTGGTTAAAATGGTCAATTACTTACCCAACGATCAACCCATTGACCCAATAGGTTCACTTATAAGTCAACTGTGGTGACTTTTCGGTCAAAATGGTCAATGGTTAACCGAATGACCAAGCCATTGACTGAATACGTCAATTTCTGACCCAATGACCACCCCATCGATTCGATGGGTAAACTTCGACCAACAATTTAATTTTGGTCAAAATAGTAAATTTTTTATTTAATGTAGAATTATTAAACAAATAAGTCAATCCGTGAGCAAAAAGTCAACTTTGGTCAAAATGGTAAATCCTTGACCTAATGACCAACCCATTGACCCAATAGTTCAACTTTTGACTAAAAAGTCAACTTTAGTCAAAATAGTCAATTCGAGACCCAATGAACAACCAATTGACCTAATAAGTCCAATTTTGAATAGAAAGTTAATTTTGGTCAAAATATTTAATTTTTGACCTAATGACACCCTGTTGACCTAATAGGACAACTTTTGCCAAAAAGTTAACTTTGGTGAAAATCTCAATTACTTACCCAATGACCGACCTATTGACCCAATAGGTCAAATTTTGACCAAAAAGTCAACTTTGGTCAAAACGGTCAATTCTTGACCCAATAACCAACTCATTGACCCAATAGGACAACATTTGACTAAAAAAGTCAGTTTTGGTCAAAATGGTCAATTTCTGACCTAACGACGATTTATTGACCCAATACCTCAATCTCTGACCCAAAAGTCAACTTTGGTCAAATGGTAAATCCTTGAACAAATGACCAATCCATTGACCCAATAGGTCAATATTTGACCAAGAAGTCAATTCTAGTCAAAAAAGTCATTTTTACCTAATGACTAATTGTTGACCTAATAAGTCAATCTCTGACCAAAAAGTCAACTTTGGTCCAAATGATCCATCCTTGACCCAATGAAAAACCCATTGACTCAATAGGTCAACTTTTAACCAAAAAGTTAATTTTGGTCAAAATAGTTAATTTTTAACATAGTTACCACCCCATTGAGCCAATAGATCAAGTTTGGTCAAAATGGCTAATCATTGACCCAATGGCTAACCCGTTGACCTAATAGCTCAACGTTTGACCAAAAAGTCAACCGTGGTGACTGTTTGGTCAAAATGGTTAATTTGTGATCCAATGATTAACCCGTTGACCCAATAGGACAATTTTTGACCAAAATGTCAATTTTGGTCCAAATAGTCAATTTTTTATTTAATAACCATGCCATTGACCCAATAGTTCAACTTTTGACCAAAAAGTCAACTCTGGCTAAAAAGTCAACTTTGATCAAAATGGTCAATCCTTGGCCTAATAAACCACTCATTGACCCAATAGGTAATCTTTTGACCAAAAAGTCAACTTTGGTCAGAATGGTGAATCCTTGACCCAATGGCCAACACTTTGACCCAATAGGTTAACTTTTGTCTAAAAAGTCAGCTTTGGTCAAAATGGTTATTCCATAACCCAATGACTAACCCATTGACCCAATAGTCAACTTTGAACAAAAATGTCAACTTTGGTCAAAATGGTCAATCCTTGACCCAATGACTAACCCATTGGCCCAATAGGTCAAGTTTTGACCGAAAAGTCAATTTTGGTCAAAATAGTAAATTTTTGACATAATGACCACCCCATCCACCCAATATGTCAACTTTGCTAAAAATGGTCAATTTCTTACCCAATGACCCACCCATTGACCCAATAGGTCAACTTTTGACGTATAAGTCAACTATGGTGACTTTTTTTAGTCGAAATGGTCAATCCTTGACCTAATGAACAAGCCATCAATACTTCAATTTCTGACCCAATGACCACCTCATTCACCCAATGGGTAAACTTTTGACAAAAAATTTAATTTTGGTCAAAATAGTAAATTTTTTATTTAATGTACAATTATTGACCCAATAAGTTAATCTCTGACCAAAAAAGTCAACTTTGGTCAAAATGGTAAATCGTTGACCAAATGATAAACTCATTTACCCAATTGTTCAACTTTTGACGAAAAAGTCAAATTTGGTCAAAATGGTCAATCCCTGGCCCAATGAACAACCCATTGACCCAATAGGTCAACTTTTAACCAACTTCAACTTGAGTCAAAATGGCCAATCCTTGACCCAATGAACAACCCATTTACCCAATAGGTCAACTTTTGAACAGAAAGTCAATTTTTATCAAAATAGTTAATTTTTGACCTAATGACCCCCCTGTTGACCCAATATGTCAACTTTTGACCAAAAAGTAAACTTTAGTCAAAATGCTCAATTTCTGACCCAATGACCAACCCATCGACTCAATAGGTCGACTTTTGACCAAAATGTCAACTTTGGTAAAAAAAGTCAATCCTTGACCTAATAAACAACTCATTGACCCAATAGGTCAACTTTTGGCCAAAAAGTCAATTTTGCTCAATATAGTAAATCCTTGAATCAATGAACAACCCACTAACTAATGGATCAAATTTTGACTAAAAAAATCAATTTTGGTCAAAAAAAGTCAATTTTTGACCTAATGACTAATTATTGACCCAATAAGTCAATCTCTGACCAAAAAGTCAACTTGGTCCAAATGATCAATCCTTGACCCAATGAACAACCCATTGACCCAATAGGTTAACTTTTGACTGAAAAGTCAATTTTGCTCAAAATAGTCAATTTTTGACATAGTTACCACACCATTGACCCAATAGGTCAACTTTGGTCAAAATGGTCAATCATTGACCCAATGACTAACTCATTAAGCCAATAGATCAACTTTTGACCAAAAAGTCAATTGTGGTGACTTTTTATTCAAATTGGTCAATCCTTGACCCAATGAACAACTCATTGACCCAATAACATAACTTTCCATTAAAAAGTCAATTTTGGTCCAAATGTTCAATTTTTGACCTAATAACTACCCCATTTACCTAATTGCTCAAATTTTGACGAAAAAGTCAACTTTAGTCGAATCGGTCAATTTTTGACCCAATGACCAACCCATTGACCCAGTAGGTCAATCACTGGCCAAAAAGTCAATTTGGTAATATGGTCAATCCTTGGCCCAATAAACAACTCATTGACCCAATAGGTCTTCTTTTTACCCAAAAGTCAACTTTGGTCAAAATGGTCAATTCTTAACCAAATGAACTACTCAATGACCCAAAAGGACAACTTTTGACCAAAAAGTCAATTTTGGTCAAAATAGTTAATTTTTGACCTAATGACTAATTTTTTACCCATTAAATCAATCTTTGACCAAAAAGTCAACTTTGGTCAAAATGGTCAATCTTTGACCCAATGACGAACTCATTGAACCAATAGGTCAACCTTTAACTACAAAGTCAATTTTGGTCAAAATAGTCTATTTTTGACCTAATGACCACCCCATTGACCGAATAAGTCAACTTTGGACCAAAATGTCAACTTTGGTCAAAATGGTACATCCTTGACCCAATGACCAACCCATTGACCCAATAGGTTAACTTTTGACCAAAAAGTCAATTTTGGTCAAAATAGTAAATTTTTGACATAATGACCACCCCATCCACCCAATATGTCAACTTTGTTTAAAATGACCAATTTTTTACCCAACGACCAAGCCATTGACCCAATATGTCCACTTTTAACCTATAGTCAATTATGATGACTTTTTGGTCAAAATGGTCAATATTTGACTGAATGACCAAGCCCTTGACCCAATACGTCAATTTCTGACCCAATGACCACCCCATTCACTCAATGGGTAAACTTTTGACCAAAAATTCTATTTTGGTCAAAATAGTAATTTTTTGATTTAATGTACAATTATTGACCCAACAAGTCAAGCTCTGACCAAAAAGTTAACTTTGGTCAAAATGATAAATTCTTGACCCAATGACCAACCCATTGACTCAATAGTTTAAATTTTGACCAAAAAGTCAACTTTGGTCAAAATGGTCAATCCTCGAACCAATGAACAACCCATTGACCCAATTAGTCAACTTATAACCAAAAGTCAACTTTAGTCAAAATGGCCAATCCTTGACCCAATGAACAACCCATTGACTCAATAGGTCAACTTTTGAACAAAAAGTAAATTTTGGTTAAAATAGATAATTTTTGACCTAATGACCACCCCATTGACCCAATATGTCAACTTTTGACCAAAACGTCAACTACGATCAAAATGCTCAATTACTGACCTAATGACCAACCCATTGACTCAATAGGTCAACTTTTGACACAAAAGTCAACTTTGGTCAAAATGGTCAATTCTTGATTCATTGACCAACTCATTGACCCATTAGGATAGCTTTTGACTAAAAAGTAAATTTTGGTCAAAATAGTCAATTTTTGACTTAATGACCGATTATTGACGCAATAAGTCAATCTCTCACCAAAAAATCAACTTAGTTCATAATGGTTAATCCTTGACCAAACCACAAACCCATTGCCCCAATAGGTGAACTTTTAACCAAAAAGTCAACTATGGTCAAAATGGTCAATCCTCTACCCAATGACCAACGCACTGACCCAATAAATCAACTTTAGAACAAAAAGTCAGTTTTGGTCAAAAAAAGTCTGACTAAATGACTAATTATTGACCCAACTAGTGACCAAAAAGTCCACTTTGGTCCAAATGGTCAATCCTTGACCTAATGACCAACCCATTGACCCAATATGTTAACTTTTGACCAAAAAGTCATTTCTAGTAAAAATAATCAAATTTTAACCTATTGACCAATTATATACCCAATAAGTCAATCTCTGACCAAAAAGTAAGCTTTGGTTAAAATGGTCAATCCTCGACCCAATGCTAACTAGTTGACCCAATAGGTCAACTTTTGACAAAAAAGTCAACTTTGGTGAAAATGGTCAATCTTTGTCTAGATGACCAGCCCATTGATCCAAGGGGTCAATTTTTGACAAAAAAGTTAACTTTAATCAAAAATGTCATTTCTTGACCCAATGACTAACTCATTGACCAAATAGGATAACGTTTTGACCAAAAAGTCAACTTTAGTCAAAATGGTTAATCCTTGACCCAATGACCAACCCACTGACCCAATAGATCAACTATTGACCAAAAAGTCAATTTCGGTCAAAATAGCCAATTTTTTACCTAATTGCCAATTATTGACCCAATAAGTCAATCTCTTACCAAAAAGTCAACTTTGGTTAAAATGATCAATCCTTGACCTAATGACCAACCCATTATCCAAATAGGTCAACATTGACCAAAACATTAACTTTCGTCGAAATGGTCAATCCTTGACCCAATAAACAAACCATTGACACAATAGGTCAACTTTTGACCAAAAAGTCAATTTTGGTCTAAATATTCAATTTTTGTCCTATTTGGCCACCCCATTGACCCAATAAGTCAACTTTTGACCAAATAGTCAACTTGGATCAACATGGTCAATTACTGACTCAATGACCAACCCATTGACACAATAGGTCAACTTTTGACCAAAAAGTCAACATTGGTCAAAATAGTCAATTTTTGACCTAAAGACCAATTATTGACCCAATAAGTCACTCTTTGACCAAAAGTAAACTTTGGTCAAAATAGTCGTTCCTTGACCCAATGACCAACCCATTGACCCAATAGGGCAACTTTTGATTAAAAACTCAACTTTGATCAAAATGGCCAATTCTTGAACAAATGGCCACCTCATTGACCAAAAAGCTAATTTTGGTCAAAATAGTCAATTGTTGACCCAATGACCACCCCATTGTCCCAATAGGGCAACTTTTGATTAAAAACTTAACTTTGGTCAAAATAGTCAATTTTTAACATAATGACCAATTATTGACCCAATAAGTCAATCACTGACCAAATAGTAAGCTTTGGTCCAAACGGACAATCCTTGACCCAATGAACAAACCATTGACCCAATAGGTCAACTTTTGAACAAAAAGTCCATTTTAGTCAAAATATTCAATTTTTCTCCTAATGTCTACCCCATATACCCTATATGTCAACTTTTGACCAAAAAGTCAACTTTAGTAAAAAATGGTCAATTACTATCCCAATGACCAATCCATTGACCCAATAGGTCAACTTTTAACAAAAAAAGTCAATTTTGGTCAAATTGGTCAATTCTTAATCAAATAACCAGCTCATTGGCCCAATATGATAGCTTTTGACCAAAAAGTAAATTTTGGTCAAAATAGTCTATTTTTGACCTAATGACCAATTATTGACGTAATAAGTCAATCTCCAACTAGAAAGTCAATTTTCGTCATAATGGTGAATCGACCCAATCACCAACCCCTTGACTACAAAGGTCGACTTTTGACCAAAAGTCGACTTTGGTCAAAATGGTAAATCCTTGACCCAATGACCTACACACTGACCCAATAGATCAACTTTTAAACAAAAAAGTCAATTTTGGTCAAAAAAGTCAATTTTTGACTAAATGACCAATTATTTACCCAACTAATTAATCTCTGACCAAAAGGTCCACTTTGGTCCAAATGGTCAATCCTTGACCCAATGACCAACCCATGGACCAAATAGGTCAACTTTTAAACAAAAAGTTAATTTTGGTCAAAATAGTCAATTTTTTACATAAAGACCAGATCATTTACCCAATAGGTCAAATTTGGTTAAAATGATCAATTTCTGACCCAATGACGAACACATTCACCCAATAGGTCAACTTTTGACCAAAAAGTCAACTGTGGTGACTTTTTGGTCAAAATGGTCAATCCTTGACCCAAGGAACAACCCATTGACCCAATAGGTAAATCCTGGACCCAAAGTCAATTTTCGTCAAAATAATCAATTTTCATCAAAATAATCAATTTTCGACCTAATGATCACCACATTGACCCAATAGGTCAACTTTTGACAAAAAAATCAACTTTAGTCAAAATGGTCAATTTCTGAGCCAATGACCACCCCATTGACCCAATGGGGAAACTCTTGACAAAAAATTCAATTTGGGTCAAAATAGTCAATTTTTGACATAATCACTAATCATTGACCCAATGAGTAAATCTTTGACCAAAAAGGTAACTTTGGTCAAAATGGTCAATCCTTGACGCAAGGACTAACCCATAAACCCATTAGGTCAACTTTGGTCAAAATGGTCAATCCTTGACCCAATGACCAACTCATTTACCCAATAAGTTAATTCTTGACCAAAAAATCAATTTTGGTCAAAATAGTCAATTTTTTACCTAATGACCAATTGTTGACCCAATAACTCAATCTCAGACCAAAAAGTCAACTTTGGTCGAAATAGTCGATCACTAGACCCGATGACCAACCCATTGACCCGATAGGTCGACTTTTGACCAAAAAATTAAATTTGGTTAAAATGGTCAATCCTTGACCCAATTAACAACTCATTAACCCAATTGTTCAACTTTTGAGAAAAAAGTCAATTTTGCTCAAAAAAGTCAATTTTTGACCTAATGACCAATTATTGACCCAATAAGTCAATATCTGACCAAAAAGTGAACTTTGGTCAATGTGATCAAACCTTGACCCAATGACCAGCCCATTGAGCCAATATGTAAACTTTTGACCAATAAGTCAATTTTGGTCAAAATGGTCAATTTTTTACATAATGATCACCCTATTGACCCAATAGGTCAAGTTTTGTTAAAATGGTCAATTTCTGACCGAACGACCAACCCATTGACCCTATAGGTCAACATTTGACCAAAAAGTCAATTTTAGTCAAAAAGGTCAATTTTTACATGATGACTACCTCATTGACCAAATAGGTTAACTTTGGTAAAAATGGTCAATTTATGACCCAAAGACCTACCCACTGACTCAATAGGACAACTTTTAACCAAAAAGTTAACTTTGGTAAAAATGATCAACCCATGACCCATGACCAATTGTTGACCTAATAACTCAATCTCAGACAAAAAAGTCAACTATGGTCAAAATGATCATTCCTTGACCCAATGACCAACACATTGACCCAATAGGTCAACTTTTGAACAAAAATCTAATTTTTGTCAAAATAGTCAAATTTGACCTAACGACCAACCCATTGACACAAATGGTCAACTATTGATCTAAAAGTCAAATTTAGTTAAAATGTTCAATTTTTAACCTAATGACCAACCCATTGACCCAATAGGTCAAATTTTGACCAAAAAGTCAACTTTGGTCAAAATGATCAATCCTTGACCCAATAGGTCAACTTCTAAAAAAAAGTCAATTTTTGTCAAAATAATCATTTTTTGACCTAATGACCAATTATTAACACTATAAGTAAACCTCCAACCAAAATGGTCAATCCTTGATCCAATGACCATCCCATTGACCTAATAGTTCAACTTTTGTTCAAAAAGTCAACTTTGATCGAAATGGTCAATTACTGACCCAACGAGGACCGATTGACCCAGTAGGTCAATCACAGACCAAAAAGTCAACTTTCGTCAAAATGACCAACCCATTGACCCAGCAGGTCAAGTTTTTACCAAAAAGTTAACTTTGGTCGAAAATGAGTCGATCCTCGACCATATGACCAACCCATCGACCCAATAAGTCGACTTTTGTCCAAAAATTTAACTTTGGTCAAAATAGTTAATTTTTGACCTAATGACTAATTTTCGACCCAATAAGTCAATCTCTGAACAAAAAGTAAACATTGGTCAAAATGGCCAATCCTTGACCCAATGATCAACCCAATGACCCAATAGCTCAACTTTTAACCAAAAGGTCAACTTTGGTTGAAATAGATAATCCTTGACCCTCTGAGCAACCCATTGAGCCAATATGTCAACTTTTGACAAAAAAGTCAATTTTGGTCAAAATAGTCAATTTTTGACCTAAAGACCACACCGTTAACTCAATAGGTCATCTTTTAACCAAAAAGTCAACTTTAGGCAAAATGAACAATTTCTGACACAAAGACCACCCCATTGACCCAATGGGTCAACTTTTAACCAAAAATTTAATTTTGGTCAAAGTAATCAATTATAATGACAAAATGACCAATTATAGTTCGTGTCTATCTCTGACTAAAACTTCAACTTTGCTCAAAATGGTCAACCCTTGAACCAACGACTAACCTTTTGACCTAATAGGTCAACTTTTAACTAAAAAGTCAACTTTGGTCAAAATTGTCATTCCTTGATCCAATGATAACCAAAAAGTCAATTTTAGTTAAAATAATTAATTTTTGACCTAATAACCATCCCATTGACCCAAAAGGTCAACTTTGGTTAAAATGATCAATTTTTGACCTAATGACTAACCCATTGACCCAATAAGTCAACTTTTGACCAAAAAGTCAACTTTGGAAAAATGGTCAATCCTTGACCGAATGACCAACCCATTGACCCAATAGGTCAACTTTTGAACATAAAATAAATTTTTGTCAAAATAATCGATTTTTTACTTAATAACCAATTATTGAACCAATATGTCAATCTCTGACCAAAAAGTCAACTTATGTCAAAATGGTCAATTTTTGACCCAATTACCAATTATTGACCTTATAAGTCAATCACTGACCAAAAAATCAACTTCGACAAAATGGTCGATCCTTGACCCAATGACCCAACAGGTTAATTTTTGACCAAATGACCACCCCATTTACCCAATAGGTTAATTGTTGACCTAAATGACAAGTTTGGTTAAAATGGTCAATCATTGACCCAGTGACCAACACATTGACGTAATAGATAACTTTTGATAAATTAGCCAATTTTCGTCAAAATAGTCAATTTTTAACCTAAATACCAATTATTGACCCAAAAAGTCAATCTCTTATGAAAAAGACAACTGTGGTAAAAATGGTCAATCCTGGAACTAATGACCAACATATTGACCTAATAGGTCAACTTTTGACCAAAAGTCAAATTTGGTAAAAAATGTTCAATTTCTGACACAAAAGACCAACCCATTGAACTAATAAGTCATTTTTTAACAAAAAGTTAATTTTGGTTAAAATAGTCAAATTTTGACCTAATAGTCCCCCATTGACTCAAAAGGTCAACTTTTGACCAAAAAGTCAACTTTGGTCAAAATGGTCAATTTCGACTTGATGAGCACCCTGTTGACTCGATGGGTCAATTTCGACCAAAAATTTAATTGTGGTCAAAATTGTCGATTTTCGACCTAATGACCAATTTTTCACCCAAAAAGTCGATCTCTCTCCAAAAAGTAAACTTTAGTCAAAATGGTCAATCCTTGACCCAATGACCAACCCATTGACATAATAGGTCAACTTTTCACCAAAATGTCAACTTTGGTCAAAATTGTCAATTGCTAACACAATGATCAACTCATTGGCCTAATATGTTATCTTTCGACCCAATAAGTCAATTTTTGCCAAACAAGTCAATTTTTGATCTAATGAACTCTTCTTGACCCAATTAGTCAATCTCTGACCAAAAAGTCAACTTTGGTCAAAATAGTCAATCCTTGACCCAAGGACCAACTCATTAACCCAATAGGCCAACTTTTGACCAAAAAGTTAACTTTAGTCAAAATGGTCGATTTCTCGACACAAGTAACCACCTCATTTACCCAATGGGTCAAATTTTGACCAAGAATTCAATTTTTGTTAAAATAGTCAAGTTTTTACCAAATGACCAATTATTGACCCAATAAGTCAATCACTGACCAAAAAGTCAACTTTTGTCAAAATGGTCAATCCTTGACCTAATGACCAACCCATTGACCTAATAGGTCAACTTTTGAACAAAAAATCAACTTTAGTCAACATGGTCAATCCTTGACCCAATGACCAACCCATTGACCCAATAGGTCAACTTTCGTCTAAAAAGTCAATTTTGGGCAAAATAGACAATTTCTGAGATAATCACCACCCCATTGACCCAATATGTCAACTTTTAACCAAAATATCAACTTTGGTCAAATTTGTCAATTTTTTAAACAATGACTACTGCATTGACCTAATGGGTCAACTTTTGACCAAAAATTCAATTTTGGTCAAAAAAATCAATTTTTGACCTAATGACCAATTATTGACCCAATAAATCAATCTCTGACCAAAAATCAACTTCGGTCAAAATGGTTAATTCTTGACCCAAGGAACAACCCATTGACCCAATAGGTCAACTTTTGAACAAAAAGTCAACTTTGGTCAAAATGGTCTTTCTTTGACCCAATGACCAACCCATTGACCCAATAAAACAACTTTTGACCAAAATGACAATTTTGGTCAAAATAATTAATCTTTGACCTAATGACCAACCCATTGACCCAAAAGGTCAAGTTTTGACCCAAATGTCAACTTTGGTTAATATGGTTAATTTCTGACCCAACGACCAACCCATTGACCCAATAAGTCAACTTTTGATCAAAAAGTCAACTTTGGTCAAAATGGTCAATCCTTAACCGAATGACCAACCCATGGACCCAATATGTCAAGTTTTGAACATAAAGTCAATTTTGGTCAAAATAGTCAATTTTAACTTAATGACCAATTATTGACCCAATAAGTCAATTTCTGACCAAAAAGTCAACTTTAGTCAAAATGGTCAATCATTGACCCAATGACCAACCCATTGACCCAATAGTTCAACTTTCGACCAAAAAGTTAACTTTGGTCAAAATGGTAAATCCTTAACCCATCGTCCAACCCATCGATCCAATTGGTCAACTTTGGTTAAAATGGTCAACTTCTGACCAAACAACCTATCCATTGACTCAATTGGTCAACTTTTAACCAAAAGTTAACTTTTGTTAAAATGATCAATCCTTAACCAAATGATCAACCCATTGACCCAATAGGTCAACATTTAACCAAAAATTCAATTTTGGTCAAAATAGTCAATTTTTGATTTAATGACCAATAAATGACCGAATAAGTCAATCTTTGACCAAAAAGTCAACTTTAGTTAGAACGGTCAATCCTTGACCTAATAACCAAGCCATTGACTCAATAGGTCAACTATTGACCAAAAAGTCAACTCTAGTGAAAATGGTCATTCCTTGACCCAATGACCAACCCATTGACCCAATAGGTCAACTTTTGACCAAAAAGTCAATTTTTGTTAATATAGTCAAATTTCGTCCTAATGACCACCCCATTGACCCAATAAGTCAATATTTAACCAAAAAGTTAATTATAGTCAAAATGGTCAATTTCTGACCCAATGACCACTCCACTAACCCAATGGGTCAACTTTTGACTGAAAATTCAATTTTGGTCAAAGTAGTCAATTTTTGACCTAATGACCAATTATTGACCCGATAAGTCAACCTCTGACCAAAAACTGAACATAGGTCAAAATGGTCAATCCTTGACCCAATGACCAATTCATTGACCCAATAGGTCAACATTTGACCAAAAGGTCAACTTTGGTCAAAATGGTTCATCCTTAACCTAATGAACAACCCATTGAGCCAATAGGTCAACTTTTAACCGAAAAGTCAATTATGGTCAAAATGGTCAATTTCTGACCCAACGACCACTCCACTGACACAATGGATCAACTTTTGACAGAAAATTCAATTTTAGTCAAAGTAATCAATTTTTGACCTAATGCCAATTATTGACCCAATAAGTTAATCTCCGACCAAAAAGTCAACATTGGTCAAAACGGTCAATCCTTGACCCAATGACCAATCCATTGACCCAATAGGTCAACTTTTGACAAAAAAGTCAGCTTTGGTCAAAATGGTTAATCCTTGACTAAATGACCCAATATGTCAACTTTTGACCAAAAAGCCAACTTTGGTCAACATGGTAAATCCTTGACTCATTGACCCAATAAGTCAACTTTTGACTGAAATGTCAATTTTGGTCAAAATTGTCAATTTTTGACCAAATTACCACCTCTTTTACCCAATAGGTCAACTTTTGACCAAAAAGTCAAGTTTGGTCAAAATGGTCAATTATTGACCCAATGACCAACACATTGACCTAATAGGACAACTTTAGACTAAAAAGTCAACTTTGGTCAAAATTGTCAATAATTGACCAAATGACCAACTCATTGACCCAATAGGTCAACTTTTGACCAAAAGTCAACTTTGGTCAAAATTTTCAATTTTTGACATAATGACCAATTTTTTACCCAATAAGTCAATCTCAGTAAAAAAAAGTTAACTTTGGTCAAAATGGTCAATCATTAACCCAACGACCAACCATCGACACGATAGAGGTCAAATTTCGACCAAAAAGTTAACTTTGGTCAAAATGATCAATCTTCGCCTCAATGACGAACCCATTGACCTAATATGTCAACTTTCGACGAAAAATTAAATTTTGGCCAAAATTATCCATTTTGAACCTAATGACCGATTATTGACCGAATATTGACCGAATAAGTTATTCTCTGACAAAAAATTAACTTTAACCAAAATTGTCAATCCTTGACCAATTGACCAACCCATTGACCCAATGAGTAAACTTTTGTCCAAAATGTTAACTTTGTTCAAAATGGTCATTCCTTGACCCAATGACCAAACCATGGATCAAATAGGTCAACTTTTGACCAAAAAGTCATTTTTGGTCAAAACAGTCAATTTTTGATATAACGACCAACCCATTGACCCATAAGTAAACTTTGGTTAATAATGGTCAACTTTTGACCCAATGCCCAACCCATTGACCCAATAGGTCAACTTTTGACCAAAATCTCAACTTTGGTCAAATGGTCAATCCTTGACCCAACAACCAACCCATTGACCTAATAGGACAACTATTGAATAAAAGTCAATTTTGGTCAAAATAGTCAATCTTTGACATAATGACCAATTATTGACCCAATAAGTCAATCTCTGACCAAAAAATCAATTTTGGTCATAGTGGTCAATCCTTGACCCAATCACCAACTCATTGACCCAATAGGTCAACTTTTGACCTAAAAGTCAACGTTGGTCAAAATGGTAAATCCTTGAACTAATAACCATCCCACTGACCCAATAGATCAACTTTAGACCAAAAAGTTAATTTTGGTCAAAAAATTCAATTTTGACCTAATAAACAATTATTGACCTAATAAGTCAATCTCTGACAAAAAAGTCAACTTTGCTCCAAATGGTCAAACCTTGACTCAGTGACCAAACCATTGACCCAATAGGCCAACTTTTGACCAAAAAATCAATTTTTGACATAGTTACCACCCCATTGACCCAATAGGTCAACTTTGGTCAAAATGGTCAATCATTGACCCATTGACCCAATAGGTTAACTTTTGACCAAAAGGTCAACTGTGCTAACTTTTTGGGTCAAAATGGTCAATCTTTGACCCAATAAACAACCCATTGACCTAATAGGTCAACTTTTAACCAAAAAGTCAATTTTGGTCCAAATAGTCAATTTTTGACCTAATAACCACCCCATTGACCTAATAGTTCAACTTTTGAAGAAAAGGTCAACATTGGTCAAAGTCGTTAATTACTGACTCAATGAACAACCCATTGACCCAGTAGGACAATATTTGACAAAAAAGTCATCTTTGGTCAAAATGGTCAATCCTTGACCCAATAAACAACTCGTTGACCCAATATGTCAACTTTTGACCAAAAAGTTCACTTTGGTCAAAATGGTCAATCCTTGACTGAATGAACAACTCATTGACCCAAATGGTGAACTTTTGACTAAAAAGTCAATTTTGTTCAAATTAGTAAATTTTTGACCTAACGATCACTTTTTGACCCAATAAGTCAATCTTTGACTAAAAATTCAATTTTGGTCAAACTGGTCAATCCTTGACCCAACAACCAAACCGATTGACCTAATAGGTCAACTTTTAACCAAAAAGTTAATTTTGGTTAAAATAGTCAATTTTGACTTAATAACCACCCCATTAACCGAATACGTTAAATTTGGACCAAAATGTCAACTTTGGTCAAAATGGTCAATCCTTGACCCAATGACCAAGCCATTAACCCAATAGGTCAACTTTTGACCAAAAAGTCAATTTTGGTCAAAAATAGTTAATTTTTGAAATAATGACCGCCTCATCCACCCAATATGTAAACTTTGGTTAAAATGGTCAATTTCTTACCCAATGACCAACCCATTAACTAAATAGGTCAACTTTTGACCTGTACATTAACTGTGGTGACGTTTTGGTGAAAATGGTCAATCCTTGACCGAATGACTAAGCCATTAGCCCAATAGGTCAATTTCTGACCCAATGACCACCCTATTGACCAATGGGAAAACTTTTTACAAAAAAATATAATTTTGTTCAAAATAGTTAATTTTTGATTTAATGTACAATTATTGACCCAAAAGTCAACTTTGGTCAAAAAAGTAAATCCTTGACCCAATGCACAACCCATTGACCCACTAGGTCAACAGTTGATCAAAAGTCAACTTTAGTCAAAATGGCCTATCCTTAACCCAATAAGTCACTTTTGAACAGAAACTCAATTTTGGTCAAACAAGTCAATTTTAATGAACACCCGTTGACCCAATAAGTCAACTTTTGAACAAAAGTGAATTTTAGTTAAAATGGTCAATTACTGACCCAATGACCAACCCATTGACACAATAGGTTAAATTTTGACTAAAAAGTCAACTTTGGTAAAAAAGGTCAATTCTTGACCCAATGACCAACTCATTGACCCAATAAGACAACATTTAACTAAAAAAGTCAATTTTTGTCAAAATAGTTAATTTTTGACTTAATGACCAATTATTGACCCGATAAGTCAATCTCTGACCAAAAAGTCAATTTTGGTTAAAATAGTCAATTTTTGACATAGTTACCACACCATTGACCAAACAGATTAAATTTTGTTAAAATGGTCAATTTCTGACCCAATCACCAACCCATTGACCCAATATGTCAACGTTTGACCAAAAAGTCAACTGTGGTGACTTTTGGTTAATATGGTCAATCCTTGGCCCAATGTCGAACACATTGACTCAATAGGTCAATTTTTGATCAAAAAGTTAATTTTTGACAAAATAGTCAATTTTTAACCTAAAGACCACCTCATTGACCTAATAGGTCAAATTTTGACCAAAAAAATCAACTTTGGTCAAAATGGTCAATTTCTGACCCAATGACCACCCCATTGACCTAATAGGTAACTTTTAACCAAAAATTCAATTTTGGTCAAAATATTCAATTTTTGACCTATTGTCCAATTATTGAGCCAATAAGTCAATCTCTGACCAAAATGTTAACTTTGGCCAAAATAGTCAATCCTTGACCCAATGACCAAGCCATTGACCCAATAGGTCAACTTTTAACCAAAAAGTCAACTTTGCTCAAAAGAGTCAATCCTTGACCCAATGACCAACTCATTGATCCAATAGGTTAATTCTTTACTAAAAAATCGATTTAGGTCAAAATAATCAATTTTTGATTTAATGACGAATTGTTGACCAAATAAGTCAATCTCAGACCAAAAAGTCAACTTTGATTAAAATGATCAATTCTTGACCCATTGACCCAGTAGGTCAACTTTTGACCAAAAAGTCAACTTTGGTAAAAATGGTCAATCCTTGACCCAATGACTGACCCATTGACCCAATAGGTTAACTTTGAACAAAAATTCAATTTTGGTCAGAATAGTCAATTTTTGACCTAATGACCACCCCTTTGACCCAAGAGGTCAACTTTTGACCATAGGCTAACATTAGTCATAATGTTTAATTTCTGACATAATGACCACCCCATTGACCCAATCGGTCAAGTTTTGACCTAAAATTCAAATCTGGTCAAAATAAATAATTTTTGACCTAATCACCAATTATTCACCCAATAACTCAAACTCGAGCAAAAGTAAACATTGGTCATAATGGTCAATCCTCGACCCAATGACCAACCTATTGACTCAATAGGTCAACTTTTGACCAAAAAGTCAACTTTGGTCAAAATAATCAAACCTTGACCCAATGACTCAATTGGTCAACTTCTGACCAAAAGTCAACTTTGGTCAAATAGTCAATCTGAAACCCAATGACCAACCCATTGACCCAATAGGTCAACTTTTGACCAAAAAGTTAAATTTGGTCAAAATGGTCAATCCTTGACCCAATGACAAACCCATTGAGCCAATAGGTCAACATTTGACCTAAAAGTCGATCTTGGTCAAAATAGTCAATTTTTGACCTAATGGCCAAAAAATTTACACAGTTGGTCAACTTTTGACCAAAAAATCAACTTTGGTCAAAATGGTCAATCCTGGACCCAAATATTAACCCATTGACCCAATAGATCAACTTTCACCCAAAAATTTAATTTTGGTCAAAATAGTCAATTTTTGACATAAGGATCAATTTTTGACCCAATAAGTCAATCTCTGACCAAAAAGTATACATTGGTCAAAATGGTCAATCGTTGCCCAATGACCAACCCATTGACCCAATAAGTCAACTTTTGACGAAAAAGTCAACTACCGTCAAAATGGTTAATCCTTGACCCAATGAACAACTTTTTGAGCTAATAGGTCAACTTTTGACAAAAAAGTCAATTTTGGTCAAAATTGACAATTTTTGACCTATGACCACCCCATTAAGCCAATAGATCAACTTTTGAACAAAAAGTCAATTTTGGTAAAAAGGTCAATTTCTGACACAATGACCACCCCATTAACCCAATCGGTCAACTTTTGACCAAAAATTCAATTTTGGTCAAAATAACAAATTTTTGACATAATCACCAATTATTGACCTAATAAGTCAATCTCTAACAAAAAAATCAACATTGGTCAAAATGGTCAATCCTTGACCCAATGACCAACCCATTGACCCAATAGGTCAACTTTTTACCAAAAAGTCAACTTTGGTCAACATGGTCATTCCTTGACCCAATGACCAACCCATTGACCCATTAAATCAACTTTTGACCAAAAAGTGAATTTTAGTCAAAATAGTCAATTTTTGACCTAACGACCAACCCATTGACCCAAAAGGTCAACATTTGACCCAAAAGTCAACTTTGGTTAAAATGGTCAATTTTTGACCCAATGATCAACCCATTGACCCAATGTTTCAAATTTTGACCGAAAAGTTAACTTTGGTCAAAATGGTAAATCCTTGACCCAACGACCAACCCAATGACCCAATAGGTCAACTTTTGAACAAAAAGTCAATTTTGGTCAAAATAATCAATTTTTGACTTAATGTCCAATTATTAAACCTATAAGTCAATCTCTAACCAAAAAGTAAATGTTGATCAAAATGGTCAATCATTTGACCCAATGACCAACCCATTGACCCAATAGGTCAACTTTTGACCAAAAAGTAAACTATGGTTAAAATCGGCAATCCTTGACCCAATGAAAAACCCATTGACCCAGTAGGTCAAGTTTGACAAAAAAGTCAATTTTTGACCTAATAACCACCCTATTGAACCTATAGCTCAACTTTTGACGAAAAAGTCAACTTTGGTCAAAATGGTCAATTACTGACCCAAAAACCAACCCATTAACCAAGTAGGACAATCTCTGACCAAATAGTCAATTTTTGACTTAATGGACAATTATTGACCCAATAAGTCAACTTTGGTCAAAATTGTCAATCCTTGAGCCAATGACCAAACCATTGACCCAATAGGTCAATTTTTAACCAAAAAGTCAATTTTTGTCAAAATGGTCAATCCTTGACCTAATGATCGACCCACTAACCCAATAGGTTAATTTTTTTAACAAAGAGTCAATTTTGTTCAAAAAAGTCAATTTTTGACCTAATGACGAATTATTGACCCAATAAGTCAATCACTGACCAAAAACTCAACTTCGGTCAATATGGTCAATCATTAACACAATCACCAACCCATTGACCTAACAGGTCAACTTTTGACCAAAAAGTCAGTTTTGGTCAAAATAGTCAATTTTTGACATAATGACCACCCCATTGACCCAATAGGTCAAATTTTGTTAAAATGGTCAATTTCAGACCCAATGGCCAACCCATTCACCTTATAGGTCAACATTTGTCTAAAAAGTTAATTTTGGTCAAAATGGTCAATTTTTGACCTAATGACTACCTCATTGACCAAATCTGTCAACTTTGGTTAAAATGGTCAATTTCTGACCCAACGACCTACCCATTGACCTAATAGGTCAACTTTTGACCAAAAAATTAACTTTGGCAAAATGATCAACCCATGGCCTAATGACCAACCCATTTACCCAATAGGTTAACTTTTTACCTAAAAGTCGATTTTGGTAAACAAAAGTCAATTTTTGACCTAATGACCAACCCATTTACCGAATAGGTCAACTTTTGACCAGAAAGTAAATTTTGGTCAAAATGGTCAATTATTGACCTAATGACCAACCCATTAACCCAATATGTCAATCTCTGACCGAAAAGTCAACTTTGGTAAAAATGGTCAATCCTTGACCCAATGACTAATCCATTGACCCAATAGATCAATTTTTAACTAAAAAGTCAACTTTGGTCAAAATAGTCAATCCTTGACCCAATGACCCAATAAGTAAAAAGTTAAATTTAGTCAAAATAGTCAATTTTTGAGTTAATGTCTGCCTCATTAACCTAATAGGTTACCTTTCAACCAAAAAGTCAACTTTGGTCAAAATGGTCAATCATTGACCTAATGACCAACCCATTGACCCAATAGGTAAACTTTTGAACAAAAAGTCAATTTTGGTCAATATAGTCAATTTTTGTCCTAATGATCACCCATTAATCCAAAAGGTCAACTTTTCAGAAAAAAGTCAATTATGCTCAAAATGATCAATTTCTGACCTAATGACCACTTCACTGACCCAATGGGTAAAATTTTGACTAAAAATTCAATTTTTGGTCAAAGTAGTCAATTTTTGACCTACTGCCCAATTATAGACCCAATAAGTAAATCTCTGACCAAAAAGTCAACATTGGTCAAAACGGCCAATCTTTGACCTAATGACCAATCTACTGACCCAATAGGTCAACTTTCGACCAAAAAGTCAACTTTGGTCAAAATGGTTAATCCTTGACCCAATGAACAACCCATAAGCCAATAGGTCAACATTTAACTAAAAAGTCAATTATGGTTAAAATGGTCAATTTCTGACCCAAAGACCACTCTACTGACCCAATGGGTCAACTTTTGACTGAAAATTCAACTTTGGTCAAAGTAATCAATTTTTGACCTAATGACAAATTATTGACCCAATAAGTCAATCTCTGTCCAAAAGTCAACATTGGTCAAAACAGTCAATCCTTGACCCATTGACCAATCCATTGACCCAATAGGTCAACTTTTGACAAAAAGTCAACTTTTGTCAAAATTGTCAATCCTTGCCAAATGACCCAATAAGTCAACTTTTGACCATAAAGTTAATTTAGGTCAAAATAGTTAATTTTTGACCAAATGACCACCACTTTTACCCAATAGGTCAACTTTTGACCAAAAAGTCAAGTTTGGTCACAATGGTCAATCATTGACCCAATGACCAACACATTGACCTAATATGAGAACTTTTGAATAAAAAATCAATTTTGGTGGAAATAATCAAATTTTGACCTACAAACTAAATGTTGACCCAATAAGTCAATCTCTTACCAAAAAGTCAACTTTGGTAAATGATCAATCCTTGACTCAATGATCAATCCATTGATCCAATAGGTCAACTTTTGACAAAAAGTCAAATTTGATCAAAATGGCCAATCCTTGACCAAATGACCAACCCATTGACCTAAGAGGTCAACTTTTGACAAAAAGTCAATTTTGGTCAGAATAGTAAATTTTTGACGTAATGGCCACCCCATTGACTCAATAGGTCAACTTTTGATCAAAAGGTCAACTTTGGTCAAAATGGTCAATTTCTGACCCAATGACTACCCCATTGACCCAATAGGTTAATTTTGACTAAAAATTCAATTTTTGTCAAATTAGTAATTTTTTGACCTAATGACAAATTTTAGAACCAATAAGTCAATCTTTGTTCAAAAATAAACTTTGGTCAAACTGGTCATTCCTTGACCCAATGACCAACCCATTAACCTAATAGGTCAACTTTTGACCAAAAAGTCAACTTTGGTCAAAATGGTTAATCCTTGACCCAATGAACAACCCATTGAGCCAAAAGGACAACATTTGACCAAAAAGTCAATTTTGGTCAAAATAAACAATTTTTGACCTAATGACCAACTCATTGACCCAATAGGTCAACTTTTGACCAAAAAGTCAACTTTGGTCAAAATGATCAATTCCTGACCTAATGACCAACCCATAAACTTAAAAGGTAAACTTCCGACCCAATAAGTTCATTTTGGTCAAAATAGTTAATTTTATGATCTAATAACCTATTATTGACCAAATAAGTCAACAACTTACCAAAAAGTTAACTTTGGACAAAATGGTCAATCCTTGACCCGATGACTAACTCATCAGCCCAATAGGTCAACTTTTGACCAAAGTCAATTTTGGTCAAAATAATTAATTTTTGACCTAATGACTAATTATTGGCCCAATAAGTCAATCTTTGACCCAAAAGTCAACTTTTGTCAACATGGTCAATCCTTGACCCAATGAACAACTCATTCACCCAATAGGTCAACTTTTGAACAAAAAGTAAACATTGGTCAAAATGGTCAATCATTGACACATTCAACAACTCATTGACCCAATAGGTCAACTTTTAACCAAAAAGTCAACTTTGGTGACATTTTGGTCAAAAAGGTCAATCTTGGACCCAATGACCAACCAATTGACCCAATATGTCAATTTTTAACCAGAAAGTCAATTTTGGTCAAAAAAGTCAATATTTAACTTATGACCACCCTATTGACCCAATAAGCTAACTTTGACCAAAACGTTAACTTTGGTCAAAATGGTCAAATTCTGACACAATAACCACCCCTTTGATCCAGTGGGCCAACATTTGACCAAAAAGTCAACTTTGGTCAAAATGGTCAATCATTGACCCAATGACCAACCCATTACCCAATATATCAACTTTTGACCAAAAAGTCAACTTTAGTAAAAAAGGTCAATCCTTGACCTAATGACCAACCCATTTACCTAATAGGTAAACTTTAGTCCAAAAAGTCATTTTTGTCGAAATTGTAAATTTTGACTAATGGCCACCTCATTGACTCAATAAGTCAACTTTTGACAAAGAAGTCAACTTTGGTCAAAATAGTCAATTTCGACCTAATGACTACCCCATTGACCTAATCGGCAATTTTGTCCAAAAATTCAATTTTGGTCGAAATAATCAATTTTTTACCTAATGACCAATTTTCGATCTCTATAAGTCAATCTCGGTTCGAAAACTAGAGTTCAGTCAAAATGGTCAATCCTCGACCTAAAGACTCATTCAGTAAAAATCGACTATTTCGACCAAAATCGACTTTTCTAACCAAAATCGACTTTTGGTCAAGAGTTAGCTTATTAGAGTCAATGTGTCAGTCATTCAGTCAAAATTTGACTATTTTGACCAAAATCGACTTTTTCGACCAAAGTCGACCTATCGACTCAATCGGTTGTTCATTGAGTCAAGGATTAACCATTTTGATCAAAGTCAATTTTTGTCAAAAAGTCAATTTATCTGGGCTTGTTGGCCAAATAAGTCGACCTCGCATCAAATAAGTCAACTTTGGTCAAAATGGTCAATCCTTGACCCATTGACCCAGTAGGTCAACTTTTGACCAAAAAGTCAACTTTAGTCAAAATGATCATTCTTTGACTCAATGACCAACCCATTGACCCAATAGGTCAACTTTTGAACAAAAATTCAATTTTGGTCAAAATAGTCAATTTTTGATCTAATGTCCACCCCATTTACCCAATATGTCAACTTTTAACCAAAAGTCGACTTTGGTCAAAATGTTCAATTTCTGACACAATGACCACCCCATTGACCCAATGGGTCAACTTTTGACCTAGAATTTAATTTTGGTCAAAATAAACAATTTTTGACCTAATGACAAATTACTGACCCAATAAGTCAATCTCTAACAAAAAAGTAAACATTGGTCATAATGGTCAATCCTTGACCCAATGACCAGCCTATTTACTAAATAGGTCAACTTTTGGCCAAAAAGTCAACTTTGGTTAAAATAATCAATCCTTAACCCAATGACTCAATTGGCCAACTTTGGATAAAAAAAAGTCAACTTTGGTCAACATAACCAATTTGTAACCCAATGACCAACCCATTGACCCAATTGGTCAACCGTTGACCAAAAAGTCAAATTTGGTCAAAATAGTCAATCCTTAACCCAATGACAAACCCATTGAGCCAATATTTTAACTTTTGACCAAAAAGTCAATTTTGGTCAAAATAGTCAATATTTGACATAATGACTAACAAATTGACCCAGTAGGACAACTTTTGACCAAAAAATCAACTTTGGTCAAAATGGTCAATCCTTGATCCAATGATCAACCCATTGACCTAATAGGTCAACTTTTGACCAAAAATTCAATTTTGGTTAAAATAGTTAATTTTTGACTTAACGACCAATTTTTGACCGAATAAGTCAATCTCTGACGAAAAAGTAAACTTTGGTCAAAATGGTCAATCGTTGACCCAATGACCAACCATCAACCCAATAAGTCAACTTTCAACAAAAAAGTTAACTTTGGTAAAAATGGTTAATCTTTGACCCAATGAACAACCCATTGAGCCAATAGGTCAACTTTTAACAAAAAAGTTAATTTTTGTCAAAATATTCAATTTTTTATCTTGGTCAAAATAGTCAATTTTTCACCCATTGACCACCCCATTAACCCAATAGGTCAACTTTTGACCAAAAAGTTAACTTTCGTAAAAATGGTCAATTAATGACACAATGACCACTCCATTAACCCAATGGGTCAACATTTGACCAAAAATTCAATTTTGGTCAAAATAATCAATTTTTGACCTGATGACCAATTATTGATCCAATATGTCAATCTCTGACCAAAACAACAACATTGGTCAAAATGGACAATCATTGACCCAACGACCAACCCATTGACCCAATAGGTCAACTTTTAACCAAAAAGTTAACTTTGGACAAAATGGTCATTCCTTGACCCAATGACCAACCCATTGACCCAATAAATCAACTTTTGACCAAAAAGTCATTTTTGGTCAAAATAATCAATTTTTGACCTAACGACCAACCCGTTGACCCAAACGGTCAACATTTGACCCAAAAGTCAAATTTAAATAAAACTATTAATTTTTATCCCAATGACCAACCCATTGACCCAATATTTCAATTTTTTACCAAAAAGTCAACTTTAGTCAAAATAGTCAATCCTTAACCCAACGACCAACTCATTAACCCAATAGGTTAACTTTTGAACAAAAAATCAATTTTGGTCAAAATAATCAATTTTTTACCTAATGTCCAACTATTAAACCTATAAATCAATCTCTAACCAATAAGTCAACTTTGGTCAAAATGAACAATCATTGACCCATGACCAACCCATTAACCCAATAGGTCAACTTTTGACCAAAAAGTTAACTTTGGTCAAATGGTTAGTCCTTGACCCAATGAAAAACCCATTAACCCAATAGGTCAAGTTTTGATAAAAAATCAATTTTTGTCCAAGAAGTCAATTTTTGACCTAATAACCACTGCATTGACCCTATAGTTCAACTTTTGACAAAAAAGTCAACTTTGGTCAAAATGGTTAATTACTGACGTAATAGCCAACCCATTGACCTAATAGAACAGTCTTTCACCAAATAATCAATTTTTGACTTATTTGGCCAATTATTGACCTAATAAGCCAACTTTGGTCAAAATGGTCAATCCTTGAGCCAATGACGAACCCATTGAACCAATAAGTCAACTTTTGACAAAAAAGTTAAATTTGGTTAAAATGGTCAATCCTTAACCCAATGTCCAACTCACTAAATCAATAGGTCAACTTTTAATCAAAAATTCAATTTTGTTCAAAAATGTCAATTTTTGACCTAATGACCAATTTTTGACCCAATAAGTCAATCTCTGACCAAAAAGTTAACTTTAGTCAATATAGTCAATCCTTGACCCAATGACCCAATAGGTTAACTTTTAACCAAAAAGTCAATTTTGGTCAAAATAAATAATTTTTGACATAATGACCACCCCATTGACCCAATAGGTTAACTTTTGTTAAAATGGTCAATTTCTGACCCAATGACCAACCCATTGACCCTATAGGTCAACATTTGACGAACAAGTCAATTTTGGTCAAAATGGTCAATTTTGGACCTAATGACTATCTCATTGACCAAATAGGTCAACTTTGGTTAAAATGGCATTTTTTTGACCCAACGACCTACGCATTGACCTAATAAGTCAACTTTTGACCAAAACATTAACTTTGGTCAAAATTATCAACCCATTACCCAATGACCAACCATTTACCCAATATGTTAACTTTTTACTAAAAAGTCAATTTTGGTAAAAGAAAGTCAATTTTGGTAAAAAAGAAGTCAATTTTTGACCTAATGACCACCCAATTTACCCAATAGGTCAACTTTAGACCAAAAAGTCAATTTTGGTAAAAATGGTCAATTACTGACCCAATGACCAACCCATTGACCCAAAATGTCAATCTATAACGAAAAAGTAAACTTTGGTAAAAATGGTCAGAAATTGTCAATTTTGGTCAAAATAGTAAATTTTTAACCTAAAGACCAATTTTTAACTCAATAAGTCAATCTTTGGCCAAAAAAGTCAACTTTGGTCAAAATGGTTAATCCTTGACCCAATGAACACCCCATTGACCCAATAGGTCAACTTTTGACCAAAAAATCAACTTTGGTCAAAATTGTCAATTATTGACCCAATGACTAAGCCATTGACCCAATAGGCTAACTTTTGACCAAAAAGTCAATTTTGGTCCAAATAGTCAATTTTTGACATAGTTACCACCCCATTGACCCAATAGGTCAACTTCGGTCAAAATGGTCAATCATTGACCCAATGACCAACCCATTGACCCAATAGGTCAACTTTTGACAAAAAAGTCAACTGTGGTGATTTTTTGGTCAAAATGGTCAATCCTTGACCCAATGAACAACCCATTAACCCAATTGGTCAACTTTTGACCAAAATGTCAATTTTGGTCCAAATAGTCAATTTTTGATTTAATAACCACCCCATTTACCCAGTAGTTCAACTTTTGACGAAAAAGTCAACTTCGGTCAAAATGGTCAATTACTGACCCAAATGACCAACCCATTGATCCAGAAGGTCAATCTCTGACCAAAAGTCCACTTTGGTCAAAATGATCAATTCTTGACTCGATAAACAACTCATTGACCCAATAGATTAACTTTTGACCAAAAATTCAACTTTAGTTAAAATGGTCAATCTTTGACCCATTGAACAACTCATTGACCCAATAGGTCAACTTTTGACCAAAAAGTCAATTTTGGTCAAAATAGTCAATTTTTTACCTAACGACCAATTTTTGACCCAATAAGTCAATCTTCGAACAAAAAGTTAACTTTGGTTAAAATGGTCAATCTTTTGACGAAATGACCAACCCTTTAACCTAATAGGTCAACTTTTGACCAAAAAGTCAACATTGATCAAAATGGTCAATCCTCGACCCAATGAACAACCCATTGACCCAGTAGGTTAACTTTTGACCAAAAGTCAACTTTAGTCAAAATGGCCAATTCTTGACACAATGAACAACCCTTTGACCTAATAGGTCAACTTTTGAACAAAGAGTAAATTTTGGTCAAAATTGTCAATTTTTGACTTAATGACCACTACGTTGACCTAATAGTTCAAATTTTAACCAAAAAGTCAACTTGGGTCAAAATGGTCAATTAATGACCCAATGGCCAACTCATTGTCCCAATGGGTCAACTTTTGACGAAAAAGTCAACTTTGGTGAAAAAGGTTAATTCTTGACCCAATGACCAAATCTTTGACCTAATAGGACAACTTTTGACTAAAAAAGTCAATTTTGGTCAGAAAAGTCAATTTTTTACCTAATGACCAATTATTGATCCAATAAGTCAATCTCTGACCAAAACGTCAACTATGGTCCAAATAATCAATCCTTGACCCAATGACCAACCCATTCACCAAATAGGGCAACATCTGACCAAAAAGTCAATTTTGGTCAAAAAAGTTAATTTTTGACATAGTTACCACCCCATTGACCCAATAAGTCAATTTTGGTCAAAATGGTCAATCATTGACCTAATGGCAACCCATTGACCCATTAGGTCAACTTTTGACCAAAAAGTCAACTAAGGTGAATTTTTGGTCAAAATGGTTAATCCTTGACCCAATGAATAACCCATTGACATAATAGGACAACTTTTGACCAAAATGTAAATTTTAGTCCAAATATTCAATTTTTGACCTAATAACCATGCCATTGACCCAATAGTTCAACTTTTCGACGAAAAAGTCAACTTTGGTCAAAATGGTCAATTACTGACCCAATGACCAACCCATTGACCCAATAGGTCAATCTCTGGGCAAAAAGTCAACTTTGGTCAAAATGGTCAATCCTTGGCCCAATAAACAACTCGTTGACCCAATAGGTAATCTTTTGACCAAAAAGTCAACTTTGGTCAGAATGGTCAATCCTTGACCCAATGAGCAACTCATAGGCCCATTAGGTCAATTTTTGACCAAAAAGTCAATTTTGTTCAAAATAGTAAATTTTTTACCTAACGTGACCCAATAAGTCAATCTTTGACCAAAAAGTCAACTTTGGTCAAAATGGTCAATCCCTGACCCAATGATTAACCCATTGACCTAATAGGTCAACTTTTGACCAAAAATTTAGTTTTGGTCAAAATAGTCAATTTTTGACCTAATGACCACCCCAATGACCGAATAGGTTAACCTTGGACCAAAATGTCAACTTTGATTAAAAGGGTCAATCCTTGACCCAATGACCAACCCATTGACCCAATAGGTCAACTTTTAACCCTAAAGTTAATTTTGGTTAAAATAGTAAATTTTTGACATAATGACCACCCCATCCACACAAATTGTCAACTTTGGTTAAAATGGTCAATTTCTTACCCAATGACCAACCCATTGACTCAATAGGTTAACTTTTGACCTATACGCTAAATATGGTGACTTTTTGGTCAAAATTGTCAATCATTGACCGAATGAACAAGCCATTAACCTAATACATCAATTTCTGACCCAATGACCACCCCATTCACCCAATGGGTAAACTTTTGTCCAAAAATTCAATTTTGGTCAAAATAGTAAATTTTTTATTTAATGTACAATTCTTGACACAATAAGTCAATCTCTGACCAAAAAGTCAACTTTGGTCAAAATGGTAAATCATTGACCCAATGACCAACCCATTGACCCAATGTTCAAGTTTTGACCAAAAAGTCAACTTTGGTCAAAAAGGTCAATCCCTGACCTAATGAACAACCTATTAACCCAATAGGTCAACCTTTAACCAAAGTCAACTTTAGTCAAAATGCCCAATCCTTGACCCAATAAACAACTCATTGACCCGATAGGTCAACTTTTGAATAGTTAGTCAATTTTTGTCAAAATAGTTAATTTTTGACCTAATGACCACACCGTTGACCCAATTGTCAACTTTTGACCAAAAAGTTAACTTTAGTCAAAATGTTCAATTTCTGACCCAATGACCAACCCATTGACTCAATAAGTCAACTTTTGACCAAAAAGTCAAATTTGGTCAAAAAAATCAATTCTTGACCCGATGACTAACTCATTGACCCAATAAAATAACTTTTGATTAAAAAAGTTAATTTTGGTCAAATAGTCAAGTTCTGACCTAATGACCAATTATTGATCGAATAAGTCAATCTCTGACCAAAAAGTCAACTTTGGTCATAGTGGTCAATCCTTGACCCAATCACCAACCCATTGACTCAATAGGTCAACTTTTGACCAAAAAGTCAACATTGGTCAAAATGGTAAATCCTTGAACTAATGACCAACCCACTGACCCAATAGATCAACTTTTGACCAAAAAATTAATTTTGGTCAAAAAAGTTAAATTTTGACCTAATGACCAATTATTGACCCAATAAGTCAATCTCTGACAAAAAAGTCAACTTTGGTCCAATTGGTCAATTCTTGACGCAAAGACCAACCCATTGACCCAATAGGTTAACTTTGCCTAAAAAGTCTTTGCCGAAAAAGTCAATTTTGGCCAAAATAGTTAATTTTTGACATTGCTACCACCCCATTGACCGAAAAGGTCAACTTTCGTTGAAATGGTCAATTTCTGACCCAATGACCAACCCATTGACCTAATATGTCAACTTTTGACAAAAAAATCAAATTTGGTCAAAATGGTCAGTTTCTTTCCCATGTTGACCTCATTTTTGATGAGGTCTTCTCTTCTTCCCCTTAGTACTTAGGATCTAGCCTTAGGCTTTTCCTTTGACTATCTTAGAGGATTAGAATTGGGACCCACCACTTAGAAATTCAAACCACTTCTTAACTCCCTGCAAGCTCCACAAACTTGACTATAGACCCCTAATCACCTGAGAGGGTCGAAATCAAATGTGGAAGTTTAAAGGATGAGTTCCTATAGGACTCTTTGGCCTTAGGATTTCCACGGTGGCCTGGTCTGGTGAGGGGCTGACTTACACACACACTACACTTTCACACACATCCTAAAAAACACACCCATACCCAACTTGACCTCCTGACTCATGTAGATGATTCACATGGATGGTCCTTAACCCCTAAGCCCTTGGCTAAGAGGGTTAGGAACAACATAGTGAATGCCTCAAATGAGTCCCTTCATGGCTCATGTGCGCTTGATATGACTTCATGGCCCAACAAAAATGATTTTATTCCACTTATATTCACCCAATCTTCAATTTTCCAAATTTTAAATTTTTGACCCCCGGGACCCCACACCCGCTTAGCCTACCCAAGACCCTTGAAACTACCCAAAATTTGCAAAATCACCTAAATTACCAAAAATTTCTCAAAATCAATCCCAAACATTCCCACATTACTCAAATTGATAACCAATACCCAAAATACCAAAAATTCCAAAAATACCTCCCAATACCCTCCAAATACCCAAAATACCCCTCTTGACCCAGAAATCCAAAAAATTCAGAAAATTCCCAAAAATCCCAAATATTTCCAATTTCATTTTGTTCAACTACACCATGGGCCAATTTTGTCAATTTACCCTACTTTTGTCAAAACCCCCACTTGACCCATTTTAACCCTAAGTGAACCCAATGTCAAACCAAACCTACCCAATTGACCCAAATTCTGGTCCAATTCAATTCTAAACTTCGATTCAACATTCCCAACACCAATCTAGACCAAATCCAAGTTCAATTTGATTGTCATTTGGATCCAATTCCTCTTTTGGCCATAAGGCCTAATTTGGACCCATGACCCAAACCTAACCCAAACTCACCCAATTCAACTCCAATTAACCCCAAATCTTTTCCAAACCTCCCTTAACAACCCTACAAACAAAACTCTAACATGATTTGCCCAACATTTATACCCAAACCCCACTTAAATTCAACCCAAAACTAAAAAGCCCAATTTTGACCTAAACCCAAACCTAACCCAAATGAACCCAAACCCCAAAATCAAAGCCCAACCAAAGCCAAAACCTCTTTGAAAAAGCCCTATAAACATTTCCCAACATTTATTTTACATCAATTTCAACCCTAGACTAACATTGGCCCAAGTTAGCCCAATTTGACCTACATTGGCCACTTTACCAAAAAGCCCAAATTCAACCCAAACCTAACCAAAATCACTCCAAAATTGTTTCAAATTACTCATGGCACATTCCTAAACCAAACCCAACAATTATTTGGTCCAAACTTTTACAAATTTCCCATCCATCAATTTATTTTCAAGCCTAAAGCCCTCTTCCCTTAAACCTTCCTAAAAGCCCATCCAAGACAAATTCAAAAGCCTAAAGTTCATGACAAAGCCCACATGACATTTCCATTTGCTATCCATTTAATCAAATCCATTCCCTAAGTTTCAATCCCATCATCAAATAATTCCAAATCAAGCCTCATGCCAAATCACCCCTAAATACCAAAATTTTTCTTAAATCCATTTTCATGAAATTGACTCAACTTTTCCCAAGCCAAAGGTGAGCCATGAAGCCATCCTTAAGCCACATGCAAGCCATGTGAATTGTTTGACATGTGACCATACCACATTGGGTAAGAGGAGAGGGAGCTTTCCTTAATTCCTAAAAGTCTTTAACCTCACCCATGATACCCCTTAACCAAGATTTAATCCAAATATTCTTGGATAAGGACATCACCACCTTTTGATCAGCTAACCTAACTGCTCTTCTCAGCCGAAAACCAAAGCTTGGAAGGGAGCACCAAACCCAAAATGGTGGGTTGACCCATTTGGACCCAAAATGAGCCTCTCCCCATACCCTTTTGATTCAAACCCTTTACACATGTCCATGGCCAGTTGACTGCACAAACCTCCAGCCCTGACCCACCTGGACCCGAGGGTGACCCATGCCTGCGCCGGCCCGCCTGGGTCGCCGGAAAACACCATGGCCGAGACCTTGGGAGGAGCCGAACTTTGGAATTTCACCTTGCTGAGCTGCCCCATGCCCAATGACCACCATGGCTGTTCTTCCCATGTCCAGAACAGCTGATCCCAAGCCCTAACTCTCCCTGGGAGGCCCTCCATCCACTTCTATTTAAACCCAACCCCCTCACGGCCATGGGAGGAGAGTTGCACAAACCTTGCCGAAACTCTACCAAAATTGTTCCAAACCCTTCTCCATCATTAGAGCAGTTGATCCCCAGTGTCAATTTGCCCTAATCCCCACCAACAGAATCCAATTTCTCAACAATAATTTCACCCAAAACCAGGACACTTTGCCACAGCTGAGCCAATCCTCAAATCGATCGGTCCTACACCTTCACCGGACCAAGAGGAGAAGTTCCCCACCGAAAGCCCCATCTCCGGTGCCACCCGCTTGTTCCAGCCTCCAAGCTTTGTGATCGGCTGTGGTCAAAATCCTACCTAGACAACTCACCAGGCCAAGGGACTTCATCTGGAGCTTGCTGGGATCCAATCGAAGGTGACACAACTCTCAGATCGAAGCCACACTTCTCTGAGCAAAGGTATGGCCTCACTCTTCTTCCCGAGCTTCTGAACATTCTCCATTTTCATTGAGTCAATTTCATGCTACATAAACCGTATGGATGTGTTTGTCTTCTCGAGACGAATCCATAGAGCATAAGAACGTTAAATTTGGTCAAGTATTGAGTGAGATCTTAGGCCTAGAAGACGGACGGCTCTCGGGTAAGGACGCTTGAGGACGATGAACGGATGCCGTTCATTTAATACACGCGCGGATGGATGGCTCAGATGGCGTCGGACCAGGAGATGGTACGTGAACCGCGGGCCGCGTGGCGCTGAGTCGGAAGGCGGCGTCGAATGGGAGTGCGCCGCGTGGCCGTTCGGAGATGCCGAGGATGGCGTGGCACCGCGTGGATAAGTAGGAAATTAGGTTATTTTTCCTATTTATTTAATTACCAGAACTTCAAAAATCCATAACTTTGTGTAGGAAAATCAAAAAATAAAATAAAAATACCCACTTGCTCAGTGAACAGAGGAGAATAATGTGGAAAAGAAATTATTTAATTTCATCGAGTATTTTATTTTTAATGATTTATTTCCCTTCTGCATTTTTTTAATTCTCCATGCATATAGGAAATTCATCATGGCATGAGACTATAGGGCTTTTGAAGCCTCTGAATTTGGGAACATTCCCTGAATTTTCCAAAGTAAGAGGCCATGCCTATGAGAAGTTATTGATTTTTCAAATTCATGTTACTGTTTTGAGTATTTTAATTCCAATAATTAGCATGTTGCGAAATAAATTCTAGAAAAATTTGGTAATGTTTCTTATGACCAGAGGAACCAAGGAAAAAAAGGTTTTGGATTAATCCAGTTGGAATAACCCTAATTGGCTTAAACACCCAAAACAGGTCTTTAATTAATTAGAGCTAATCATACATCAAATTGACTTAAAATCAATTCTCCACTGACCTTTAGGATCAGAGGAACCCACCATAAAAATTTGAAGTCAATTGGACTTGGTTAGCCCTACTAAATGGGATGATTAAGCCATTTAGCCAATTTAAACTTTAAAAATTCATAACTTTCAAAATACCTTTCAAAAATTCACCAAATTGGTTTTGGAGCCTCTCTGATATCAGGGGAATTTAAAGAAATTAAAATTTCAATTTTCTAAAAAATTTAATTTTTTGCATTATTTTAATATTTTAATAATTAAAAAATAATAAAATTTACCAAAATGTCACATTTTGAATTTTAATCACTTAGGAACAAATCCCATATTTTTCTTAGGTCTATTTAATGAAATATTAAATTTTAAAGCCATAGGGTAATTTTAAAATTAAAAAAAAATGTATTTTCTAGCATTCTCACTAAAATAATTCTAATAAATCAAAGAAAAATCAGAAAATTACAAAATTTGATTCTCCGATTTCCTTGATATCAGAGAGATTTTTGAAAAATATAAATTTCATTTTTCAACCTTTATTTTATTTTTAAATTAATTAATACTCCAAAATTTAAAATAATTATAATAAAAATAATATAATTTAAAAAATCACCAAAATTGGTCCAAGTGGTCCTCTGGTCATTAGGAATGTCCCATAATTTTCTTAAGGACAGAAACTTTCCCTTGGTCATGTTATTAAATTTTCCTTGGAAATTCTTATTTTTCACCAAAAATAATTACATAAATAAATTAAATACAGAAAAATCACATTTTCTCCTCTCATGTCTTTATTGGCATATGAGTGAAGTCACATAAAAATTTGAAGTTCATTTAAGCTCAATTTAGTGAGTTATGAAATTATTAAGCTTGAAGGGCAAAATGGTAATTAAAAAATTTAATCTTTAATTAAAACTTTAGGTTTAATAAAATTAACAAGTAAAATATTTGATCTTAATCTGATTTGGATGATTGAAATTTAAATAATTAAAGGGTAGAAACCTACTAAATAATTTGAAGATAATTAAAATAAACCTTAATTAAATAATTGATTAAATTTGGAAGAATAATAAAATTGGAATTATTAAAATAGGGATATTGTTAGGAAGAGATTTATTCTTTAATTAAAAAATCCCTAAATTAATCATCTCAATAATTTTTAATTCCTAATTAAAATGATGATTCAAATTTAAGTTTTAAAATGCTAAAGGACTTAATAATTAAAATTAAATTAAAAAGTTAAATTATTAAACTCTTTTTTAAATTTTCAATTAAACTAAAATAAAAAAAAAATTAAATTAAATTAAAGTTTAAATTAAATTAAATCAAACAAATTAAATAAATTAAATTAAATTAAATCAAATAAATTAAATTAAATAAATTAAATTAAATTAAATTAAATTAATTAATTAAATTAAATTAAATTAAATAAATAAATTAATTAAATTAAATTAAATTAAATTAAATTAAATTAAATTAAATTAAAATAAAATAAAATCAAATAAAAAAAATTAAAATTAAAATTAAAATTAAAATTAAAATTAAAAAGGAATCAAAATTAAATTATAATTAAAACTAAACTAAATTAAATTAAATTAAAGTTATATCAAATTGAATTAAATGACATCACCTAAGACATAAAGAAATTAAATATAAAGCAGCTTGAACACTATTCCAAATTTAAATTCGATAACTAAAATTAAATTAAATCACAAATCATTTGAACACCGATTTGCCCTTGAAAACTTTGGTTATCATAACTCCTAAATAGAACATTAAATGAAATGTTATTTCACCTATAGGATATTCAAATGTCCTAGTTCACTGAGCAAGATAATAACAAAACTCGAATTCTCGGACGATTAATTCATTTGTATAATTAAATTCATTTGGACTTAAAACAATTCTAGTAATATTGAAAAGATGTTTAAGATTCTTCTTAAGCACTTCCTCAATATGATAGGATACTTATAAGAACAATTGAATTTAATTATTCTTCGATGAAGAAAATCGTCCTCAAACCAAAACACAAGAACCTCAGACGTCATAGGAAATGACTAAGCTATAGGATTAGGAATTTGGTAGAAAACCATAACCCTTCCCTTAGCTTTACCTAGGAACTTGCTTAAATGTTCTAATTGTGTTTTAAGTGCAACATTGGGATGACTGGGAAGACCCTCCAGGTACGCTTTTATTTTATTGCAATTTACATTATTGCAATTTCTTTCGATCGCATCGCACTTACTTTTTCTTGCATGATAAACAATCATTGCATGAAAACCCACACCGTTAGGATAGCCCCTAAAACCGAAACCAAAACTAAATTAAAAATCATTACAAGATAAAATTCACCTCCACAACATTTCAAAATATAAAACAACTCAAAATTTAATCACAAACGTAACACAAAGCTGCGAGCTACAACTAAATTAAAACATCTTGTTGGATGATCGGGAATACCTCAGATGATGTAACCTACGTGTTGCTAACGAGATTTCCCACGGTCTAAATGAAAGTGTGGAACTCATTCAGTTGAGTTTAGCAAAT
Source organism: Papilionanthe hookeriana x Papilionanthe teres (assembly GCA_022702705.1). NCBI lineage: Eukaryota > Viridiplantae > Streptophyta > Magnoliopsida > Asparagales > Orchidaceae > Papilionanthe > Papilionanthe hookeriana x Papilionanthe teres. Next base: position 42,033,682 of record CM040430.1, on the reverse strand, counting down.
TCATCTGGACTAAGTAAATCCGATAAAAATAACGATGCCGGAAGGATGGAACTGTGGGATCTTAACCGGTGTCGTTATAATCAACTTTAAGATTTCTTTTAATTAAAATATTAAAAACACTTGGAAATCAAGAATTTCTCTAAACCAAAACACTTTTCTCATCTTCTGATTTATGACTTCTAAAACTAAACCTCTGCAACAACAAGGAGCTCGGAGCATGGTGGGCAGCACGGTCATCGTCATCAGCAAAACCTGAGTCTACTTCAGCAAAACTTTCTTAGAATTAAATAACCAAGCCATAGGATTTCGAGGTAGTTTGCCTAGTGCAACATAAATCCTCAACTCTTCGTTAGGCATTTGCATAAGCAAATTAAGCCCTAACCGGTCTTAGGACTCCGAGGTAGTCGTCCGATACGATATAAACCCTCACATCTTCGAGGCTATTTTTGTGATTCTAACATACAAATATAAGTCCTAATTAATTAAAATTGGCAAGATCAAAACATTAAATAAACATTGGGACTTTCATAAATCCAAGCCAAACAATAGGATAGTCGGGAAATTACCAAAGTTCGCTTCGAATCTGTAATTTCTCCTACTTTTCTGCCTTTGAATTCTCAAAACAAAATGTTCCAAATTTGATCTATTCCCTATTGAAATTCCAAAATTCAATCTTTTGAAAACTTAAACTTTGAAATTCTTGAGAGCAGAACTACTGATTATTATCGAGAGTTTTCTTAGGTGATTCCCGTCACTTAGGATGTAATTAACTATAGGGGCTTGTCCTTATAGGGAATTTTAAGAACCCAGGTAATATAAACCCTGTTTAATGCTTTCATATTAAGCGTGGGAATTTGTCGGCTTATAAAATTGGTTCGCGGACTAAACGGATGTCACAAATCTTCTAGTTTATTTAACCGAGCCCCATCATCAAGCAAGGTGTCTACTCTCCGGGATAGATATACAGTTTGTGGTGCGGTGCTCGTTTATATAAACTATTCGGGATGCGAGATCAGTTTGATTTCATATCTTAAAATTTTCATATTTAAAATTATTTTCAAAATCAAATACTACTTTTCAAATTATCTATTTAAATTAAATTAAAAATTCGCCGACAATTTCTGTAGGCGACCTCTTTTCACAAATAAAAAAAATACAACCTAAAAAAATAATGCCGACATATTTCTGGCGACTCCGCTGGGGACTAATTCCTCTCTCCATTTTAATCAGATAATTCTGCTGTCAAAAAATCGGTAGCGTATCCATGTCCCTAATGGATCAAGCTACCCTTCTTTCCGTTGGAATACTATGTTCATTTCTACCTTGAACGAGTATTGCCAGCATTCTCTTGGATTTAGGAACCACTGTTTAGACACCCCTAAACAGAGAGGTTCCCAGATCCTTTTACCTCATTTCTGAGGTGGGGTGGACCCCCAAAATGTGTTAGTTTAGGAATGATCCTTCGAGTCGAGAAGTCTTGCATAAGACTTTCTTTTCCCTTCCAATTCTGAATCAAATTTTTTTACCTTCTCTACACCTTTGAACATTCCGTTCTAAAAAAACAAATCCTCTAATGAATGACTCTTTTAACGAATAATTCCTTCTTATAAATACATGAACAAGAATGTGTTCGGACTTTTTTCGATTCCTTTCTTTTCGTCCTGATGAGAAGAAGCATAACTCGGGATCGACAATCGAATATACCTCGCGAAATGGAAGCCCCAAAGCTGATTTTCTCCTTCACCAATGGACTAGACTTTGCTGTTTACAAGGATGAGCTGCCCGACAAAGGAATCGTCCGGTTTGGACAAGGATTCGAGAACACAAATGTCAAGATCACCGACGTTTCCCTTTTCACGCTGACAAACAAAGTATCTGAAACTGAGAAGCCGTTGCTCGAGTTCAACCTTAGGTCAACTCGAGAGTTTCCTCCCCTGCAAAAGATTCCAACTGAGAGGAGTACTGTTGTCCACAGAAGGACTATTCTTGCTACCCCCACCGGTCTAGTTGTCTCCGCACCTACCCCGGCTTCGCCAAATTAAAGGGGAAGGAAATCCGTAACTATGGTGAACCCGTTACCGTGGAGGGTACGGACCTTCCGTGAGACCTTCGTTTTTGAAATCGGGTCCAGCTCGAGAATTCCATCATTAACACGGACCCAAAGAAGGAACAAGGCGTGAAGATTGCCGGGATGGCCGAAGCTTCCGAAGTTGCTTTCTGGAGGAGATCCCGAAATCCCCGAGTACACACCCCTACTCGAATACATACCATTGCTCGAAGATACACCCTTTTTGGAAGGAAGTAGATTCCACCCCCTTTCCGCCGCAGCTGACGAGGAAAATGTCCACAGGATTGTTTCTACATTACCTCAACCAGCATACTACAACGACATCAGAAAGAAAAGGGCTAGGAACACACCATTTGCCCGACAACAGACTGTGATCGAGAAGCTAGCAAGGAAAGAGAAATGCCCCGTATCGGAGATTCTAAGAAGGATAGGGCGGGTGCCGGTCAAATCCCGTCTTGGGCCCCGAGTAGAACCTGCCATCGTTACAGAAAAGCCAAATAAAAGGATGAAAGCTAGTCCGCCTATCGTTGTTTCGGGGTTACAGATTAGGGAGGATACCACCTTCCAGCATTTGGCTGACAGACCATCTAGTCCTTGACCTTCTGCTGCTAGAAGGATGGTTTGGCATCCTACTACTGGATAACTAAGACTGAAACAACAGCCCGAGAAGGAAAGTCTCGTCAGGAGACTTAAATCTGAAGAAAGCGCCACTGCAGTAAAGGGGACTCATGAGAAGGGAACCCGACAGCTAACACACGACAACCGCAAGGACGCACAGAAAGGACCGCTAGAAGATGCCATGGAAAAGTTGAGGACTGATATTCGACGATTAGCAAAAGAAAGAGGAGAAATACGGAGATGAGATTGATTCATCAGAATTCATGGACGATGAGTATGCAGAAATCAACATGGTCGAAACGCGAGCTTCGTCAGCTTCGCAAGGTGCTCCCGCGGCGCGCAGAAGAGAGGAGCCGGAAGTGATGAGGAGGCGGCTTCAAGAGAAAGACGATACGATCGCCCAAATGGCGAAGAGGATGGAAGAGATGGTTGTAGCCCTAGCCACTCTCCAAAGTCGAGTGCAACCCCAAAGAGAGACACCCCAGGAGGTCATTCACATTGTAGACGGAGGAAAGGAGATTACATCCGTCAACGGGATGATCAACTAAAGAAAGATACAACACAAAGTATGATTCCGAAAAAGATATCATGAGCTTGGTAGAACAGCAGAATGCGAGAAGCCTTAGCACAATCAAAGAGTGGGACATCCATTCGGACGGGTAGACCTTACCCGGAAGAATTCGACGCCGTCCAATACCCAAAAGGCTTCGTACCACCTCCGTTCGAGATCTTTGATGGAACCAGGAACCCCCAACAAGCATGTTGCACACTTTCGTGCCGATTGTTGCAATGCGGCGGGAGCGATGCATTACTATTCCGACAATTCGTCGGCAGCTCGTCGTGGATCGCCTTTGATTGGTATGCAGAATTACCAAATGGTTCAGTGAAGACATTCTCAGAACTAGAAAACCTCTTCATCAAGCGATTTGTCTGAGCTCAGCACCACATTACTATAGGTGATTTAGTGGTAGATAAGCAGAAGCCAAACGAAACTTTGGTGGATTACATACTTCGATGGAGAAATCTAAGTATGAAGTGTGAGCCACAACTACAAGAACAACATGCAGTCGGCATCTTACTTAAGAGCATTCACGGCCCGATAGCACTTCTCCTCAAGGGATTTACTATTAATACTTTTGAGAAGTTGTTAAGCAAGGCCGGGAGCTTGCAAGAGGAGGAGAAGCAATTAAGTTTCGCTGACAAGACAGACAAGCAAAAGCCTGTGAAGACTTTTGAAAAGAAATCCGGGATCATTGCAGCAGTCAACAAAGGCAAGCAACCGATACAAATATCATCCGAACGACCGCAGTAACCTCAACAAAATTATCAACAACCCCGACCTAGCTATCAGTCATCTCCACAATATGAACAACCGCCTCGTCCGCAACGTACATTAAGGGAGCTTCTGAGTAGGGAATATTCAAGAATGAGGCAGCGTCGAAAATGTTCCGTAGTCCGATGAAGACTCAGATTTCCAACGCAGAGCCTAAGAGACCCGAAGAAGTCAACAAGAAAGGTGATCCTAACTTTCGCCCTTACCACCGGATGCTTGGACACAAGATAGAAGATTGTATTACCTTCAAAAGTTGGCTCAACGACAACCTTGGGAAAGGGAATATAACAATCCCAAAGGAGTACATGAAGGAACCCCAGAAAGGAGGTTCCGTCAATGTTGTCTCGACTGATCTCATTGTTCCGATAGATCCCTATGCGACTGACGATGGATGGACTACCGCTTGGACAAGGTCTTCAAAAAAAGATTTTGGATCACATCCAAACCGCTTCGGTGCGAGCTTCAATTCAGAGTTCGAAACCTATCAAGTCGACATTATCACTTGCGATAGAAGAACCGCCTCAACAGGAGACGATTGAAGAGAAGAAGAAAATCGACGAAGAAAAGAAGACTGAGGCTTCTAAGGCAGACTAGGGGCTGCTTATCCTAGGATAGTTGTTTCCGATTCGGGGGAGAAATCCCTCGAATCTCTGACTCTGTATGATTATCTGCTCACTCCGGTGGGATCTTATAATGATAAGGGTTATGGCGTTGGCTACGCTTTGACTGTTTCTAACGATTACGTAACTAGCGACAATCCGGACATCGATTTCGATACAAATGACAATTCTCAAATCATACACAATCTCAACGATCACAATGACGAAGAAGACATCCATCAAGGAGGCTACGAGAGTTCAACAAGCAACGAATCTATTTGCGAGTTTCGAGGAGCTCCAGTCAAGATAGAGTTAGAGCCTTCAGACTCTGAAGCTAATCCAGAAGAACCTGTCATTCCGATTCAGGAGGAAACACCAGCAAACTCAATACTAGATTCAGAAGAAATTACAGAAGTCAACTTAAGAAGTGGAAGAGTGTCGGCATATTTTTAGGTCGTGTTTTTTATTTTGAAAAGTGGTCGCCTAACAGAAGTTGTCGGCAAATTTTTAATTTAGTTTAAATAAATAAATTGAAAAGTAGTATTTGATTTTGAAAATAATTTTAAGTTTGAAAAATTTTAAGATATGAAATCAAACTCGATCTCACATCCCAAATAGTTTATATAAACGAATACCACACCACAAACCGTGTATCTATCCCTAAGGATAGACACATCGCTTGATGGTGGGGCTCGATTAAATAAACTAGAAGATTTGTGACATCCGTTTGGTCTGCGAACCAATTTTATAAGCCGACAAGTTTCCCTCGCTTAATATGAAAACATTAAACGGGGTTTATATTACTCAGGTTCTTTAAAATTCCCTATAAGGGCAAGCCCCTATAGTTAATTACATCTTAAGTGACGGGAATCACCTAAGAAAACTCTCGATAATAATCAATGATTCTCGCTCTCAAGAATTTCAAAGTTTAAGGTTTTCAAAGATTGAATTTTGGAATTTCAATAGGGAATGGATCAAATTTTGGAACATTTTGTTTTGTGAATCCAAAGGAAGAGAGGTAGGAGAAATCACCGATTCGAAGTGAACTTCGATAATTTCCCGACTATCCTATTGTTTGTCTTGAATTTAGGAAAGTCCTAATGTTTATTTGATATTTCAATCTTGCCAATTTCAATTAATTAGGGCTTATATTTGTATGATAAAATCAAACAAATAGCATCTAGAAGATGTGAGGGTTTATTGTCGTATCGGACGACTACCTCGGAATCCTAAGACCTAGGTTAGGGCTTAATTTGCAATGCAAATGCCTAACGAAGAGTCGAGGATTTATGTTGCACTAGGCAAGCTACCTCGAAGTCCTATGGCTTGGTTGTTTTAATTCTAGGAAAGTTTTGCTGAAGTAGCACTCGTGTTTTGCTGATGACGATGGTCATGCCGCCCACCATGCTCCGAGCTCCTTGTTGTTGCAGAGGTTTAGTTTTAGAAATCATAAATCGGGGATGAGAGAAGTGTTTTGGTTTAGAGAAAATCTTAATTTCCAAGTGTTTTTTGTGTTTTAATTAAAACAAATCTTAAAGTTGATTATAACGACACCGTTAAGATCCCACGGTTCCATCCTTCCGGCATCGTTATTTTTATCGGATTCACTTAGTCCGCATGAATTTGCTAAACTCAACCGAATGAGTTCCACACTTTCATTTAGACCGTGGGAAATCCCGTTAAGCAACACGTAGGTTACATCATCCGAGGTATTCCCGATCATCCAACAGGACGTTTTAATTTAGTTGTAATTGTAGTTTTGTGTTCCGTTTGTGATTAAATTTTGAGTTGTTTTATATTTTGAAATGTTGTGGCGGTGAATTTTATCTTCGCAATGACTTTTAACTTAATTTTGGTTTCAGCTTTTGGGGGCTATCCTAAAGGTGTGGGTTTTCATGCAACTCGTTGTTTTATCATGCAAGAAAAGTAAAATGCATTTGCAATAAAGTAAATCGCAAGAAAGTAAATTACAAGAAAGTAAATTGCGAAAAGTAAATTGCAATAAAATAAAAGCGTACCCGAGGGTCTTCCCGTCATCCCAAGCTGCACTTAAAACACAATTAGAATATTTAAACAAGTTCCTAGGTAAAGCTAGGGAAAGGTTATGGTTTTCTACCAAATTCCTAATCCTATAGCTAGTCATCTCCTATGACGTCTAGGTTCTTTGGGTTTTGGTTTAAGGACGATTTTCTTCATCAAAGAATAATCAAATTCAATTGTTCTTATAAATATCCTATCATATCGAGAAAGTGCTTAAGAAGGATCTTAAACATCTTTTCAATATTTCTAGGATTGTTTTAAGTCCAAATGAATTTAATTATATAAATGAATCGATCGTCCGAGGTTTTCAAGTCTTGTTAACTTGCTCGAGTGAACTAGGACATTCGAATATCCTATGAGTGAGATAACATTTCACTTGATGTTCTATTTAGGAGTTATAATAATCAAAGCTTTCGAGGGTAAATTAGTATTCAAGTGATTTGATTTAATTTAAAGGGTTTAAATTTGGAATAGTGTTCAAGTTGTTTTATATTTAATTTCTTTTATGTCTTAGGTGATGTTATATTTAATTTAACTTAATTTAATTGAGTTTTAATTTAGTTTAACATAATTCAATTTAATTTGACTTGGTGTTTAATTAATTTGATTTGATTTAACTTTAATTTAATTATTTAATTTAATTTAATTTAATTTAATTATTTAATTTAATTTAATTTTTTTAATTTAATTTAATTTAATTATTTAATTTAATTTAATTTAATTGTTTGATTTAATTTAATTTAATTTTAATTAATTTAATTTAATTGTTTGATTTAATTTAATTTAATTTTAATTAATTTAATTTAATTGTTTAATTATTTAATTTAATTTAATTATTTAATTTAATTTAATTTTAATTAATCTTAATTTAATTGTTTAATTTAATTTAATTTAATTATTAAATTTAATTTAATTTAATTTTTAAATTTAATCTTAATTTAATTTATCTTTAATTTACTTTATTTTTAATTTTAATTGAAATTAAGTCTTTTAATATTTTAAATTTGAGTTATCATTTTAATTAAAAATTGAGTATTAGTTGATATAATTAATTTAGGGATTTTTTAAATTAAAGAATAAATCTCTTCCTAATAAAGATCCCTTATTTTAATAATTCCAATTTTATTATTCTTCCAAATTTAATCTATTATTTAATTAAAGTTTGATCATTTTAAAATTATTTAATGGGTTTCTACCCTTTAATTATTTAAATTTCAATCATCCAAATCAGATTAGGATCAAATATTTTACTTGTTGATTTTTTATTGAACCTAAAGTTTTAATTAAGGATTAAAGATTTTAATTACCATTTTACCCTTTAAGCTTAATAATTTCATAACTCACTAAATTGAACTCAAATGAACTTGAAATTTTTATGTGACTTTACTCATATGTCAATAAAGACATGAGAGGAGAAAATGTGATTTTTCTGTATTTAATTTATTTATATAATTATTTTTGGTGAAAAATAGAGATTTTCAAGGAAAATTTGATAACATGACCAAGGGAAAAGTTTCTGTCCTTAAGAAAATTAGGGGACATTCCTAATGACCAGAGAAGCACTTGGACCAATTTTGGTGATTTTTTGAATTATATTATTTTATTATAATTATTTTGAGTTTTGGAGTGTTAATTAATTTAAAAATAAGATAAATGTTGAAAAATGGATTTTATATTTTTCAAAAATCTCTCTGATATTAAGGAAACCAGAGAAACAAATTTTGCAATTTTCTGATTTTTCTATGATTTATAATAATTATTTTAGTGAAAATGCTAGAAAATACATTTTTTTTAATTTTAAAATTACCCTAAGGCTTTAAAATTTAATATCTCACTAAATAGACCTAGGAAAAATGTGGGATTTGTTCCTAAGTGATTAAAATTCAAAATGTGACATTTTGGTGAATTTTATTATTTTTGTGATTTTTATTATTTTTTAATTATTAAAAATATTAAAATATTATTAAAAATCAACTTTTTTAGAAAATTGAAATTTTAATTTTCTTGGGTTCTCCTGATATCAGAGAGGCTCCAAAACCAATTTGGTGAATTTTAAAAAAATATTTTAAAAGTTATGAATTTTTAAAGTTTAAAATGGCTAAGTGGCTTAATCAGCCCAATTAGTGGGGCTAACCAAGTCCAATTGACTTCAAATTTTTATGGTGGATTCCTCTGATCCTAAAGGTCAGTGGAGAATTGATTTCAAGTCAATTTGATGCCTGGTTAACTCTAATTAATTAAAGACCTATTTTAGGTGTTTAAGCCAATTAGGGTTAATCGAGTGAATTAACTCAAGTCCTATTTTTCCTAGAGTTCTCTGGTCATAAAGAACATCACCAAATATTTCTAGAATTTATTTCACAACATGCTAATTTTTGGAATTAAAATACTCAAAACGAGCAACATGCATTTGAAAAATAAATAACTTTTCACGGAGATGGCCTCGACCTTGGAAAATTCAGGGAATGTTCCCAAGTTCAGAGGCTTCAAAAGCCCTATGGTCTCATGCCATGGTGAATTGTATACATGCATGGAGAATTAAATGTATGCAGAGAGTAAATAAATCATAAAAAATAAAATACTTAATTAAATTAAATGATTTCTTTTCCACATTATTCTCCTCTGTTCACTTGAGCAAGAGGGTATTTTTATTTTATTTTTGTGATTTTTCTACACAGAGATATGAATTTTTGAAGTTTAGGGAATTAAATAAATAAGAAAATACCCTAATTTTCTATTTATCCACGCGGCGCCGCGTCGACCTCGGCGGCTCCGAAACGCCGCGTGTCGCGCTCCCATTCGACGCCGCCATCCGAGTCGGCAGCCGGGCCCCGCGGTTCTCGTACCGTCTCCCGGTCCGACGCAATCCTGGCCGTCCGTGCGCGCGTGTATCGAATGGACGGCATCCGTTCATCGTCCCCAAGTGTTCTCACTCGAGAGCCGTCCACACTAAATCCCTAAGATCTCACTCGATTCTCGATGGATTTTCATGTTCTTATACTCTATGGATTCGTCTTGAAGAGACGAACACATCTATACGGCTAACATGCATTGAAACTAAGGCATTTGAAATGGAGAATCTCCGAAGCTCGGGATGAATAGTTAACTCATACCTTAGCTCGGAGAAGTGTGGCTTCAATCCGAGAGTTGTTGCACCTTCGATTGGGTCCCAGCGAAGCTCCGGATGAAGTCTCCCGGTCCGGTGAATTGCTAGCTATGAAAGTGACCACGACCCGATCACAAAGCTTGGAGGGCCGGAGCAACTGGGTGGCTCCGGAGATGGGGCTTTCGGTGGGAAACTTCTCCTCTTGGTCCGGTGAAGGTGTAGGACCGATCAATTTGAGGATTGGCTCAGCTGTGGCAAAGTGTCCTGGTTTTGGGTGGAATTTCGGTTGAGAAAGTGGGCTCGTTGGTGGGGATTAGGGCAAATTGACAACGGGGATCAACCGCTCTAAGGATGGTGAAGGGTTTGGAACAATTTTGGCGAGTTTCGGCGAGGGTTTGTGCTTGGCTCCCCTTTGGCCGAGAGGGTGAGGGGTTTAAATAGGAGAGGGTGGAAGGCCTCCCGGGGGAGTTAAGGCTTGGGATCGATTGCTCTGAGTGAGGAGAAGATCGGCCATGGCAGACATCTGGGGATGGGGCGGCTCAGCAAGTGAGAATTTCAATGTTGGCTCACATGTGAACTTTCGGCCATGGTGTTTTCCGGCGGCACTGGTGGCCGGCCGGCCAGCATGGGTCACCCTCAAGGTCGGGTGGGTCGAGGCTGGAGGTTTGTGCAATCAATTGGCCATGGACATGTGTAAAGGCTTTGATCCAAAGTGGAATGGGGCATGGCTAGATTTGAACCTAAATGGGTCAACCCACCCATTTGGGCTAGGTGCACCACCCAAGGCCTGGTTTTGGCTGAGGGAAAAGTGATTTGGCTCGGCATAATCGGTAGGGTCAAGTCACCATCCAAGCACGATTAGGCTTAAGCATGGTTTAGTGGAAACATGGAAGTGGTTAATCACCTTTAGGAATTAAGGAAAGAGCCTCCTCCTTTTGCCCAAAATGGCATGGTGACATGTAAAGAGGCTCTCATGGCTTGCATATGGCTTATGCATGGCTCCATGGCTCCATTTGGCTTGGGAAAAGTAAAGTCGATTTCATGGAAATGGATTTAAGGAAAATTTTAGTATTTAGGGGTGATTTGGCATGAGGCTTCATTTGGAATAATTCAATGATGATTTTAGGACTTAGGTAATGGATTTAATTAAATGGATGACAAATGGAGATGTCATGTGGGCTTTAGGGTAGATTTGGGCTTTTGAATTTTGAAGGAAATGGGCTTTTAAGAAGGTTTAAGGGAAGTGGGCTTTTAAGTTTAAGGATGTGTTCATGGATGGGAATTTTTGTAGAAGTTTGGGCCAAATAGTTGTTGGTTTTGGTTTAGGGATGTTTCATGAATAATTTGAAATAGATTTAAGGTGGTTTGGGTTTGAATTGGGTTGAATTTGGGTTTATTTGGTAAATGGGCCAATGTAGGTCAAATTAGGCTAACTTGGGCCAATGTTGGGCTAGGGTTGAAATTGATGTAAAATAAATGTTAAGAAATGTTTATGGGAGTGTTTCAAAGAGGTTTTGGCTCTGGTTGGGTTTTAATTTTGGGGTTTGGGCTCTATTTGGGTTAGATTTGGGTTTAGGTCGAAATTGGGCTTTTTGATTTTGGGTTGAATTTGAGTGGGGTTTGGGTCAAAATCTTGGGCAAATCATGTTAGTGTTTTGTTTATGAGGATGTTAAGGAAGTTTTAGAAAAGATTTGGGGTTAATTGGAGTTGAATTGGGTGAGTTTGGGTTAAGTTTGGGTCATGGGTCCAAATTTGGGCTTTAAGGCCCAAAGTGAAATTGGATCCAAATGTCAATCAAATTGGACTTGGATTTGGTCTAAATTGGTATTGGGAATGTTGAATTGAAGTTTAGAATTGAATTGGACCAAAATTGGGGTCAATTGGGTATGTTTGGTTTGACATTGGGTCCACTTTGGGTTAAAATGGGTCGATTTGGGGTTTTGACAAAAGTAGGGTAAATTGACAAAATTGGCCCATGGTGTAATTGGACAAAATGAAATTGGGAATATTTGGGATTTTCTGGAATTTTCTGGGAATTTTCTGAATTTTTGGATTTTTAGGCCAAGAAGGGTATTTTGGGTATTTGGAGGGTATTGGGGGGTTTTCTTGGAATTTTTGGTATTTTTGGGTATGGATGATCAATTTGAGTGATGTGGAGGTGTTTGGGATTGATTTTGGAAAATTTTAGGTAATTTGGAGATTTTGCAAAAATTTGGGTAATTCGAGGGTTTTGGGTAGGTTTAGTAGGTGTAGGGTCTCGGGGGTCAAAAGCTGAAAATTTGGGAAATCGAAGATTGGGTGAATTTAGGTGGAAAGAAATCATTTTGGTTGAGCCATGAAGCCATTTCAAGCCCATATGAGCCATGAAAGGACTCATTTGAGGCATTCATTATGTTGTTCCTAACCCTCTTAGCCGAGGGCTTAGGGGTTAAGGACCATCCATGTGAATCACCTACATGAGTCGGGAGGTCAAGTTGGGTATGGGTGTGGTTTTAGGAAGTGTGTGGAAATGTAGTGTGTAAGTGTAGTGTATAAGTGTAATGTGTGTGTAAGTCGGCCCCTTCACCGAGACCGGGCCACCTGAGGCGGTCCTAAGGCCAAAGAGTCCTATAGGAACTCATCCTTTAAACTTCCATATTTGATTTCAACCCTCCAGGTGATTAGGGGTCTATAGTCGAGTTTGTGGAGTTTGCGGGGAGTTTAGAAGTGGTTTGAATTTCTAAAGGCGGGTCCGATT